>JAPEVF010000005.1:0-262138 GCA_029747585.1 Pleurotus djamor
TATGATACCTTTTTTCCGGGCACTTATTTGACGAATGTAATGTCCCATTTACTCTGGCCGGTGGCTCTTAAGTTGTCAATGGTGTCTATTTCCGTTTTCTAGATGTCGTTTTCCACGTCGCATTTCGTACCATGTCGGTTTGCAGAGCGTGTTCTGGGGTAAAATCAATACTCCGACACGTGTGATCCCCAGATCAAAGATACTACGTCACCTTCAAGTTGCCTGTTCCCGATCGTGGTGAGGTGCCGAGCCCGACGCCGGCCGAGAGAGCGGGGACGGGGTGAGGTCGGTCATGCTGCAGGCCGGTGACGGCGACGGCGGGCGGGGGTTCTCAAGCAATGCAGCAATGGCGAGGGTGGTTTATGTACTTTACTTAGACTCTCTCTCAACGACAACTCTAAACTCCGACACGTGCGCCCTTTCCATACATGGTTATATTACCTCCAACCCCGTCTTTGCCAGTGAATCCCTCTCCCTCGGGCCAAGCGCCACACTGCGAACATATCCAAGGCTGTTCCGCGTCATCCGTCCTCCTCGACTCTGCGACACCGCAAGCGCCTCCTGCGCGTCGTCGGCAGCGACCATCGCTCGCACCCAGGGCCCGTAGTCAGCGTGTAGCGCAAGCGGTCGTCCCAGTATTGCTTCCGGCACCACTTGTCCCAGTACCGCCACAACCTGTGAATGATATTCCATGCGAGCTCGGAACAGCTCACGCGGTCGAAACATGCCCTGGTCCACGATCGTCTTCCTGCCCAACAGCCCACGTGCACGGCGTATGGCATCCTCTGCAATAAGCGTGTCTCGATCATACATGCCTAAACCGTCATGCACGCTTAAAGCCCGCGATGGCCTAACCAGCACCATGTGGCCAACTTCGTCATCTTGGCTCACCTCGGTTGTGCCGTGCCAGAGAGCCTGTGACCGTAGACATGTCAAGCGAGCGAATTCCAGACATATAATTAGAACATGCTCTCTCACCTCCGCACTGTCTCTCGGATCCCTCAGCAGATGACTATCCGCGAAAGATAAGAACTCGGCGTGGAAGGGTGTTCGTCCACTCCCAGCTTCCGCAGCACCCTCTGTTACTTCCTCCGCACCTCCAGAAACCAGCAGATCCTCCACAGACTCGTCGTTCTCCTGCCAACGAACCTTGGACGCGGCCCGTCCCGGGTTACCGTTACCCGCAAGCCATAATTGAAGGGTATTGATAGCGCGACGGATATCAGGATGTGGGAATATCGATGGAACACCGGTGACCTTCGTCTCGGGTACATCGACTTCGTCAATGGAATAGATGCTTTCGTAAAGCCGTGAGAGACGCTGACGCTCGACAAGGGAGCCTTCCGCGCACGAGACGGCTTGCAGGTATGAAGCAGCAACATCTGTTGCAGGGTAACTGAATTCAAGGGTAGCTTGTAGAGGCAAATCGTGAACGGGTACCAGACTGAGGTCTATTGGGTACGAATACAAAGTCAGCCGAGGTTCCACCTTCTTTCTCCAAGAAGACAAGTCACTCACCGTTGCAAGTGCATATGACTGGTCGCTTGCAGTCTCGTATGAAGTTCGTAACCGCAAGCCAAAAATTCGCATCATCCTTGAAGAGGATATCCACCTCCTCTAGTAGAACGATAGATTGCCGCACATGACTTGACTCAGAGGATGATTCATCTATCGGTTCAGTCAAGAACCCAAAATTATTTGATGAGGTGCCGACGGATTGAGATACCGTGTCTTCTTTCTTGGATTTTCCATTTTGTTTGCCGAAGGGCCCTTCTTCTGGGACCCCAGTTGTCGTCGAGTCACCGTTGCGTCGCCAAGTCTTCCCAACGTGGTGGTTCTTCCCAACCTCTCCAATAAGGTTATCGAGGTTGGCGCCCCCTCGTTTCCCAATGCCAGGGTACACTTCGAATACGTCCCACCCAAGTTCTTCCGCGCACGCATACACCGCTGCCGTCTTGCCAACGCCAGGTGGTCCAGCAAGAAGAATCGTGTTTGACAAGTAGTCTTTGAAAGAGTAAATTGGTTGAGTCTGGGCTACGGGATCGAGGTCCTCTGACGAATTTTTTCGATGAAGCCGTCCCGTTTGTAAAGCTTCGTCTTCTTCCTCGTCATCGAGTGGTATTTCCGGTTCCGCAAAATCGTCGGGTACAATCCAGTCATCATCTTCATCGGATTCGACTCGCCGTTTCTTCCTGCCCTTCTTATCGACGGACCGTACGACACGCGGCCGCTTCGTCCCTCGCGTGCCACCTGACTTCTGTCGTTTGAAAGAGTTGGAGGGAAGCGGGGCGGCGACCGGCTTTGGGACCGCGGAAGTGACTTGGAGTTGTAGTGCAACGAGCCAGTCGCGAAGATACAACGCGCTTTGCTCGTTTCCTAGCACTTCGTCTGCTCGAGTGGGTCTCCATCGATCTGACCAAAGTAAAGTGGGTTGAGTCTCCTTCGCCTTTCGTATCTCGAGACCTTGCCTCAACGCAGAGACGATACGACCGATGGAAGGGTGTGTCCGACGATGGGCTTTTGGGATGGATGATAAATATTCGAGTCTCGCTTCTTCCTCGCAAGATATTGGGGTAAATGCGCCTCGGTCCTCAATTGACGCGTCATTGTCCAGCTTAATACCAAGACTTTCCATTTGAACACAGACTTCATCGATTGACTTCTTCGAGTTAAAACTAAGCGAATGTTTCGCGACGGTAATATCTTGTTGTGGGCCCTTGACGTGTTGTGATTCTGAATCCGGGAACGGTGCCAGAAGGGGAGTAGCCCTATCCAGGACAAGAGGGGAACCAGACCTAGCCCTAGGTGCACGAAGTTGAAATAATGGATGGATCTGCTTCGGTACAGAATTGTTGGGTTTCTGTGAGACGCGTAGGCTTGGCTGGGAAGAAGGCGTAGGCTTCACAGGAGATGAGTCAACAACAATGGGGCATTCGTAGCTGTGGCCGCGGCGAAGTCCTCGAGCCCTTGGAGGTCCTAATGTTTTCTTCTGCGAGGAATCATTGGTGGTCTTTGCATCCTTAACGACCTCCGGTGGCGGCGAGGATTCCGCCACAATGATAATTTCAGGAGATGATTGCTTGCTTTTGGATGGTCGCGAAAAGAATGGATGCAAAGTTTTAGGGAGGGGTAGAAGTGGAGCTAGTATTGAAGAATGTCAAATTGAAAAAGCAAGAAGTAGTAAGGGGACGAACGAGGATCTACAGCAACGATTTCGATATCAGGCGAGCTGAGGGTAGCAGTAGGAGATGGTGCCACGCTCAATGGACTGGAAGGAGGAAAAGCCAGGACTTCGCTCGTAGGTGTACTAATCACCAAAGGTCCCCCATCCTCAGGTTCGCTTTNGCGAGAGCTCTCCTACCCCAGTACTGGGCGGTTGGAGAGCGTCGATCACAGTTTTTTGGGCATCAGAGGTGACTCCTTGTGAAGCGGGTGTTTGTCCCTTCGTAGATTCATCATTTTCAATCGAAAGAGCTCGCTCCTTGGACTTGAAATGCGAGAAAAGGGTTGGCTGACGCGCGGCAGACTGTGTTCATTGAGTGAAACTAAGTCACAATGGTAAGAGCATCGTTCGTACCTCCTTGGCTTTGACTTTGGACTTGTTTTTGGGTACCGGTACAGGCTTAGGCATAATGACAAGCGGCTGTGGCTTTGTCCTTGTGTATGGTAGTTGGTGAGGTGGTGGTCGACAAGAAACGAGGTCGCGTCAGGTCACATGTCCGGAACCTAAACACAAGCCACGGTCACGCACACCAAACAGGAGCTAAGACAGGGGTACGTCAACGCTCCCTGGTTACCTATGAAGCTGCTTGTTTGCATGCCCAAATGCACCTTTTCAGGTAGAAGTCAAGTCTCGCCTTCAAGTATAAGTATAAGTAAATTCATGATACTGAAACTTAGTAAGTAGAATGGCCAGTTCCCCACGGAGAACTATGGAGTTCAGCGAAAATGTGTGCATATACTTAAGCGAGTACAGAGGCCCTGTTTAAGTGTATCAAGACAAGCAGACATACGCAAGCCATGCAAGCGTCCGCCTCGAACTCAACCGAGTTCGTCAGATTGCAAACAAGTTGATAAAACAGGACAGACGAAAACAATTCATTAGATTATACAAACATCGAAAAATTATACATGACTGGAATTCGTGTGTCAGGATAGAAGCGAAGTGAGAAATGAATTTATTCATACCTTTAGTAAGTAGAACCGATGGGTCCAAACTTGATGTTGGAGAAGGTAACTTGAGCGTTGGGGCTTTGGGATTCCACATCGGCGGGCTCGCCAGAAGAAGTGGCGCAATTTCCACGGGCGACACCAGGCTCTGAAGCATCCTTGTCCAAAGGATAGTTACTGTCGAGCCACAGCATCTTGGCCTCATGGTCGTCCCAGATACTCATGACCAAAACCATGCCCGCCTGGAAGGCATCACCCATAGCGGCGAGTCCGCCCTTGTCTTGGAAAGAGTTGGTGTCTCCGAAGACGGACTTCTGCGAGGTACAGAACTCTTCGGTGATAGAATCCATACTAGCGTCCATGCCGGGGATGTTGACTTTGGAGTTCTGGATAACCTGTCCATTCTGAACATAGAGACGGCGGATTTCAGAGAGGGTTCCGGATGTGGAATTGTCCGATGTGAGGAACTAATTAAGCACACCCCAATAGGTTAGCGAAATAGTCGTCAATAGTAGCCGTGCGACGGCACTAACCTGAGTAACAACGGTGAACTTGGAGTTGGTATCGACGGTCATGCCGGGGCCCAAGAAACTTTGGTCTCCCATGCGGAAGGAATTGAAGTCGCAGCCGTCCTTGTCACAGACGCCGCCGTATCTGTTATCTCCATCACCACAATCGTTACCTTCACAACGCGTCTGAGAGGTAACAGTACATGGGTGGGGAGTGAAAGCTGCCGCCATCGAGTTGGCTTCCCAGATATCCATCTCAGCGCAGCAGGTTCCATACTGCCCTTTCCCTGCATTCTGGTCGTTTGGAGAGGGCTCCCAGCCTGCAACATTCGCCTAAACACGAAATTAGAGAAAGTTAAGGTTTCGGTGGTAAATCCACGAACCTCGCCGTTGATGAACTTGATATCGTGTGGGCATTGTGAGTCACAATAACCTGTACCGTACTTTGCGCCTGCCTGTGGTTTCACTCGCGTCAACATAAGCATCTGCGACAATGGTGCAGACCTGACCTTATTAGTAGAGAACTGAGACATTCCACCGTCTGCAGCCATCTGTGAGAAGTATAGAGCACCGTTGAGGCCACATGGGAGCTGGGACATATCGATGTCGAAGGTGAATTCCTGATTCTTCAAGTTGAACATCTGGTAAGCACTCTCGGATTCCAAGAGGTAGACGCGCGATCCGATGTTGGTCGAGTACGGTCCGTTGGTGACGAACTTGAGTGTAAGAGCATTGCCGCTAGCGCTGATGCCATACGTGCCAGAATAGTCCGCCCCGTCGAGGGCACAGTTACTCGCGCAGGTCGCTGGGTCCGGACATGCAGACGTATCCCAGGTGTTACCTGTGTAGCAATTGTCGCTACCAGAGGTGACATGCAACCAGCGCCAGTTGGAGTCGAGCACAACGGAGCGAGACAGAGTCTGGCAGCTTCCCGAGCCAGTGCATTGTTGAACACTGAGACTAGGGTGCGTCTCCGCGGTCAGAGTGCCGACTTGTTGACCGTGCGTGACGGCCAAGAGGGAGAAAGCGAGAAGAGCTGAGGCGCGGAACATATCAAATTGCAGTGAAACTGATGCCTTGGTGATTGAGAGTGTGTTGTTGTTGAGGACGAGGAGATAGTTCAGCACCCTTTAAGTACCTTTCACAGTCCAGCAACGGATGATCGCTGGAAATATTACTGGGAAAGTCATTCCGAGCGAAATAATGGTTGAGGACACTTGCAAAGGATCTCATCCGATGACTTGCCGTTTGGCCTTTGACGATGGAGTCACTGAAAAAGCGATGGATCAATGTGAAGGAAAAACATAGGATGTAAATTGAATACAAACGAAGCTGCGAGCGCCGCGCGTTGATAGAACACTACCTGCCGGGGCAGATGCTCGCATCGGCTTGAATGACATCGGCCTGAGCAAAAGGCGCATCCATTCGGCCAAGACAAAAAATAACGCGGAGGTGGAGCATTCGAAGCAAGATAATTGCACCGAAGACATCACGTGTATGGGGTAGCATTAGTGACAGACTTTCTACCTCAACACGGAGGAGTGGGCGGAGGCGGCGGCGATGCCTGAGGTGAAATTCAACCTAGTAGTGTGAATCGTTCCTGTCTGTAAGTGTAAATGGCATCTAGGCACCCTTCTCGGCCTGAAAAAGCTCGCCGATGCCTATTTCCGGAAAGAAGAGTTCGGCAGCCAGACAGGAGGGGGAACATAACTACTCAAGAAAATCTCGACTAGCGGTAGGCAGGATGATTGAGTGTAACAGTGGTTTCAATCCAGCGGAAGATCCTGCTCCACAAAGAAGGTGCAGTTAGCGGGGTGCAACGAAGAAGTCGTGTTTGGCGGCTGTGAAAACGCCAAACCATTCAATTTTGTCGAAGCTTTGCAGTAACGGCAAACCTTCCTGAGGAAAGAAGTTGATGAACTCCACATCTGTTGGAGCAAAAAATCAAACGTGTAGCATCGTGGGTACCGAGAAGAAGCTTCAAGTCATCTGCACGATGATCATTCCGAGGAACTTGCATGAACTTGTGTGATAGACATGCTTCAGGACTTTTATGGCAAGAACGATATCATTGTCAAGATCAAGCATAGTTAAGCGAAGAGCGGACGATAGATTTAGAGGGCACTACCAGCACCACGTAGACGCGGGGTTGCGTATTGGGCGGTTTTCCCGTACCAAGCCGGCAGATACTATCCTCTTGAGTTTCTTCTGCCTTTCTTCTGCCTTTCTCTCGGCCAGTGTCTTGCCTTCCTTGAGGACGACGTGCAGTCGTGAGTCGGGGTGAATACGCACACCGTAGTGAGCACGACCTTTGGGCTCCATACGTTTGTGCTGCCTCGGTCCTTTTGTCACCCAGGCCTCCGCTGAAGACGCAGTGAGTTCTTGGAGCAAACCTGATGCATAGATGACACATACCAACGACGAGCTTGGACTCATCCAGAGCCTTATACCTGACGGCGTGCTCCTTCGCCGTTGACAGCATACTCTTTATGCGGGTACTTGCTCTCTTTTCACTGAACTGCATTTGAAGGATAGCGTAGTCGATGGGCTTCTGGGAGATCTGTTGGCCAAGCATATTGAGCTTTCTATGGGATATTTTGAAGTTTGCCGTCGAGTATTTGTGCTGAAATAACGGAGAGACGGTCATTGTGGAACCTTAATTGGGGGCTGCAACTGGAGCATGTCACTCACGAAAGTGGGTTTCGGCTTCCTGACTTTCTTCGCCAATCCCTTCGCGACTTGTTCTGCCCGGGCGACCTTCTCTGCTCGTTCCGTCGTTTTCCCAGCAGTTTCAAACAAACTGCGTTTGCCTTCCTCCGCAGCTTGTTGCTTAGCAGCTTCGACTTCTTGCTTGGACTCTTTCTTTCGCAAGTTCGGGCCAAGTCGCTCCCGCAGCCAGTTGAGAGGGCTATTGAAGCTAGCACTAGGTAGAATAGGATATATGTCAGATTTGAGACGATGCCACGACGACTACAACGAACTGGCGGCGGGCCTCCCATTGTATGTGTTGAGTGTTGAGAAGGATTTGAGACCGCAAAAGACGGGAAGCACAGTCCACTAAAAGCAGAATCAGTTGTCGCGTCCGTAAAGCAGATAGATCAATAGCGACCTTTCCGCAAGCTAGTCTGCATGGTGGAAAGGGACGCAGGGTACGCTCAGAGTGATGAAGGAGGAGTAACGAGAGTGTCGCCGGAACGAGCGACCAATTTCCATTTCGGGGTCACGCGTTGTCACGCACGTATCCTTCATCCACGACCACCAACTCTAATGGCTCTGCTAGGCAAAATCCTCTATGTCACCCTTCTCTTCATAAATTCTATGGCAGTCCTGAGCGAAGAGCGTTTCTTGGCTCGAAGTAAGTCCTGAAAAGACACATTTTGCAAAAGCAGCCTCGTCTAATGACGTCTCTCAGTTGGATGGTCGTCTTCGCAGACGCGAAATGCAGCATATCAACAATCATACGACTCGACTGGCTATGGTGCGCCACCAGAAGATATTGGGATAAAAGCACGGATAGTGGACCTCATAAGTGCTGTTCGAACACTCATGCGAAGTGAGTACTGCCGTGATGTTTCCCAGTCCCAATCTTACGGGGTTGTCGACAGTTCCACTTATAGGAATAAATATTCTCATCATAATCTACGAGATTATATTCCCTTAATGTGTGCGTGCTGCCTGCTGCTCGATTGCGCGGCTGGCTTAACTAACGCACAGTTTCCCTACAGTCGCTGGTGTACTTATTTATCTGGTTCCGACGTTGGTTTCGAGTAATCCTATCCTATGCTTTCGCACTTTCGAAATGGATCGATTACGTCTCTTCAAGAGCACCGTCGCAAAGATGTCAATGCTCGATTGACGTATTCAACTCACTAATATGGCGACGTGGAGTGTGTCTGCGCAGTCTGAGAGTGTACACATGGAAATATGGAAATAATGTCCGCCTAGTTGAGTTCATTCAAGCGAGCATACTCGTCCTCGATTTGCCTGACAAAGTCTTGCGCCTCGTGTCCTGCCTACAAACTCCGTCTTCAGTATGACACTTCCCGGTGGATTATGATCTACTCACCTCGCACTCTTTCCAAGTCTCGTCGTGGATGCACACAGGCTTTTTATTGATCAAAACCGTGCAGCTTTTGCTGCTGGGGTAAACAAGCCTGAACTTGAGACGCATGGTGAAATCATACCTGATGCCGAGCTCTTGACCTAGCAGCACGCTCTCTTTCAAGAGTTGGATTCCCTCAGTAGTTCTGCCGCTGGTATCCTCTCCTGCACACCCCGCAACGTCCGACCACTCAAAGCCTGATGAATGGGCACATTTGAGGGCCAAGCTTCGCGTCCCGATATGCTCACGACCGTTGAAATTTTGGCATTGTACGAAGTCCCACCAACTTTGGGGAGTCGTGTGCTTAGCCACGCACAATTGTTGGATGTTTCCAGCACATTCCTGGGAAAAGGTTCAGCGCACGTAATGGAGACGTTTATGAGACGAACCAGTGGTCCATGCAGGCACGATATACCATACCTCTGGTCCTCCGGGTCAATCCTGCAGGCAAAATCGTGAGTGCAGGGTAGATGTTGGACATTTGAGGGCTGCATACTTGGCTACGTAGACCAAGGAGAGATCTATTTTGCCCACTACCCTCGGAATCACATTATTAAAAATGCTTTCACAAAGTAGTGCGTCAGGGCATCGGCTCATGACACCGAGCTGTACGGGGACTTTTACAGCGTCGATCATTGTGCCTCCCTGCAGCGGTTGAACCAGGAAGGGTTGAGTCGGGTGGGCGTGTGCAGCGTGTAGATACACAGCCAACGAAGATAGCGTAACGAAGCCACGAAMCCACATTGCCAGCGAAAACTATGTGAACAAAGAGAAGGAGGGAACAGACAGGCAGAAGGCTCTACTTTATAAGGATAGCGCAAAGCGGACTACGCAATGGCGTCATCCCGTGGGCGCTTCACGCTAATTATTGACTGAGTCCCACCACTTTCTCGCAGGAGAATCTGACTTTGCGGGCTCAAAATATCGACAACGACTTTTGAAAGCTGAACAAAGGACCAGCGCGTGTAAACCTCATTGCATTCTACAGAAAAAGGAATTACGAACCGTCAAGGGACCTTTGCCGGATAATCTTCTCCACTGACATTTCGTTATGTACCTGGTTCATCTGGGAATCACATCTCAGCCGATGAGTCGCTCATCTTCACATCCACTAGGCAAACTTACCTTGACTTCGTCTGCGAACAACTCCGACTGCATTTTCCGCCGTAGTGCGGGATTGTTATTATCGGCTAACCCTGCAAGGGCATGCTTCTTCTCTTCCATTGAGCGATCTACCACGGTGACACAGTAATCCACTAGTTTCGCTCTTCTTCCCCAGTTAGCTGCTCTGTGCATTATTAAAGTGACTTCGCTATTGGAAATAAAGAGTTTACCCACATACTAACTCTTTCCACACCTGAGCACACGCCTCATCTTGCACAGTTCCTTTCACAGGATCGAGGCGGTCTTGGTCACGGAACTGGGCGTTAGCACGGTTGATACGCATGGTAATCAAATCATCGAGCTTTCTATATTCCTTCAGAAGTTCTGTTCAAGGTGATTGCGTGGGCCAAGACGATTTATTATCACTATTATTTCATATTGAGAAGTGCGGCACACACCTTTGAACAAAGTAAGGTCATGACATGTTGAAGGAGAAACGTGGACTACTTGAGGCGTAAGGGAAGGAGCTTGAACGGCGAGGCTGCCTAGCTGAGGCTGCTTTGTCGTCATGAACAAGAGGTGAGCTTGCCGATCCGGCAAATTCTCAATGCGGACTCGGAAGTAAAAGTCGCGAGTTTGGCGCCAGCGAACCTGCATAGTGCCATCCCAATATTATTCCATAGGGGCTACAACGTTGGATATTCTACGCAAGACAGGATAAAGCATTAAGGAATGTGCTGTAACGATAACATTACGAATATTTACAATAAACCCGAATTTAACCAGAGATGTACTACTCAAGCAAGACAAACGATAGCATGCACACGAAAGAGAGCGAACAAAAAAGAAAGCGAAACGAAGCTGAACGGAACCAAACGAAAGCATGGATACACGCCCACGAACGAGATGAAAAACATGATTATCGGACTACATGCGGATCTTCAGAGTCAGTTGGGCGCCATGGCTCCAAAGACTCGTATTCTGATTGTTCTTGATTGGGTACGCTAGCCTTATACTTCCGCTTGAATTGTCTCGGTACGTATCCATGTGCTTCGATATGGTGCCGATGTCTTCGCGCCGGGTCCTTGAACGCCTTGCCACAGTTGTAGATACATACATGTGGGGTGTCTCCAGTGCTATCAGAGTCGGTGAAGTTAGTTCGTGGAATCGTCGCACGGTAGACGGAGGTACATACTGCCCGTGTCTGTGGATGTCGAGAGAAGTCTTCTGAGGGAAGGCTTTGTTGCAGATATCACAGATGAACCGCCTACAAAGTCGATATCAGCGATTGAATCGGATATTACACATCAACGAAGCGATTCTGGATGGAGGTTACTTACTTGACTTTGAGATGTGTCGTCTCAACATGGCGTTTGACAAGCTGCTTCTTGGATGTATACATACACGGCTTGGTAGAGTCGCCATCCTTTGAGGTCCATAGACACTGGTAAGCAAGACTGCCGTCGCTTCGTTTGACTTGTCGTGCATATATTTCCCAATTTTCAGGCACAGCGGAAGAAGTAGCGGGTGGCGATGCTCGAGGCGTTGACGAGGCGGACAATGATCCAGAAGACAGCGAATGCGAGAGGGCGGGACTAGAACGACCTTGATTATCAGAGTAGGTGTCCTCCGTAGTGTTTAGGATATAGTTAATGTGACCCCGGGAGTAGACAGCATCTTTGCTTTCTCCTTTAGCACCATTGCTCTGAGACGTGATGGGATCCCCGGGGAGTTGCCGGTCAGATAAACGCCCACTGGACACGCGAACTTTCCTGGAAGACAATAAGAGGTCCAATGAGGCTTAGACGTTCGGAGGCAAAGTTGAAACTTGGACGGTACCTTAAGGGTTCGATAATCGTAGAGCCAAGCTGGGGACTACTACTCTTTGGGTTTGTCAAACCGCCACGATGATGAAGTGATGGCTACGTACGGGATATCAGTTGAAGGTCTCCGCTTGCGAGAGCCCGATGTTGAGCTATACGCTGGGGGTGGCGGCGTGCCATCTAAGCTGCGGAGCTAGTGTGAGTGTAAATTGGGTAAACAAAACGTGCAATGCGTACGAAGACCGTACAGAATGATTATCTGATTCAGGTTCTGACGCAGGGCTCCCAGCGTCCTTGTAGTCGACGTAAAGCACAGGCGCATATGTCGTCTGAGAGGATGGCTTCAACGATGGCCACATATAGGCACCGGCTGGTAGTTTGTAGACTGAGAGTGGCGTATGAGGCCGAGACGATGAAGGATAGGCTCCCGTTCTGGCTCGAGAATATGTCAGTGAGGCTTCATTAACGTCAAAGAGGAGGGTCTTACTTGCCGGCAGGCTCGAGAGGAGGCAGTTGTATTCGTTCTTCGCTGTCTCGGGTGTCGTACGCGGGCGGATGCATGAAATGGGATCTCCTAGGTCATCTGGTCAGGCCTTTAAGTAAGCAATGGTGAGTCACGGCATACCGTGAGGACGAAGATAATGCGCGCTGTAACACTGCGTCTCGGTGTTGCGAAGATGGGGATGCTGGTGATGGCGTCAAAGTGGGAGGTGAGGGCGAGGGAAGCCGGTTAGTGTAGGAACGTGTCGTATCGCCGTCCATGTCTATGCGTTCGTCCTGGTCCATTTCCCGAGATAGTCTGAAGAATATAAAGAAAAGAATATCAGCACAGCATTGGAGAGCGCTATACTCGACTGCGTATGGGGAACTTTGCAAAGTTATACGCGTTCTCCGAGTTATATAGCGTCGAAGGATGGCCGAGTGATCGGCTATTGCGCGGCAGCGAATGACTTACTGGGATGAACGACTATGCGACCATGTACCATGGGTGCGTCCGGGCTTGCGTGGTCGTGAATTCTGCATGGATGGAAGGTGGCGGTCACGGCCGTTCAAAGGAGAAGGTGTTATGGCACAAGTCTGACCTGAATATGGGAATGTGCAGGATGAACGCTTTATGCTTTTAAAGGCCGGCACCGTGGAGGATTCGGCCCATATATTAATATATTAAATGCAGTGACTTACCGGCTAAACCACACTGGGGCACCACAATCTGGATCTCCGCCTTGATCTTTGTAGGCCCAAGCTCTTTCGAGTGGCATCATTTTTCAGAGTTGACTGCCGATTGTGGCCACACGCATGGTTTACCTTGATCCCATTTGAATTTGTGCTTCCCCTGCGACCAGTCCCTACGCACGCAGAGGTGGCTCGTTTCATGAGCTCAAACGATGGGGGTATGACGGGCAGCTAAATCCTGAAAAAGGTTCGTCAGGGACGGGTCCCAAGAAAATGTTTATATGGCGCTAGAGAAAATCACGCACGAAATATCAGCCATACTTTCTGGAAACTTGACAAAAGAGTGCTCGGCAGATCAGGCTTCAGGGACCAACTCAGGATACGATGTCATTTGCCGCCGTCCGAAGTATTGAGATGCATTGAGGTACAGGCGGGTATAAGTGATGGGAATAGTTTACAACAATAAAAAAATAAATATGGTATACATGTCCCGTCGCAGCTCTGTTGGGCCGTTAATCACTGATATTTCCAGAATGAGTGTATGGAAATACACACGAATTTGGCACCGCGGAAGTTCAGCGTTAGTCACTACGGGGAGCCTGGCTGAAACGAAGATATGCCCGACGACTGGAACGCTTCGGCACTCCAATCATCATCATCATAGACGTGCTTCTCCCCAATGGAGTCAAGCATAGATGTTGATGTTTCCGTCACTGATCCTCCTGAGAATTGGAAGGCATTGGTGGGCAAAGACTGCGTTTGCATCAGCGCTCGGGCTCGAGATTTCCTGAGAGGCTTGACGACTCGGTTAGAAGCGTTGCTGTTGTTTTGTGGGACTGTGGGTTCGGCATCCATCTCTGTGTCAGAGTGAGTGCCTCGTTCCTCGTCGGGATTGCCCAAGTTTAGAGAGCGCTTTTTGGATGATGAAGAGTTTGAGAATTGGAGGTGAGGCGAGGAGTAAACTTCGCGCAGTGTGTCGTGGGCGGACCGAAACAGTTGGCCACCACGCGACGGTGGTTCCAGTGCATTCTGTGATGCAGAGGGAAAGTATCGATTTGTCGCATAGCCCTCCGTGACGCCTACGAGAAGCGGTGACGCGTTTAAGGCGCTCATATGGTATCATTGACCTAATAGACGTACTTTTCCTGGCTCGCGCACCTACACTCCGCAGAGCAGCAGCAAGATCAGGTGGTGTCCTGAGACGAACGATGCGTGTTATTGGGCACGGAGACATGTCGGCGCAGGGACACTTACGAAGCGTGTGGTTGATCTGAGGCTGCGCCAGATTGATAGGCGTTGTCAGAGAGGATGCGCTTGTTCATTGCCTCCTTCCGATTGCCAGACTCTCCGGGTTCCGTTGGTGGTGGCGGGAAACAAGACAAATCACACGTGACCGTTACTGTGACACGATCGAACCATCCGTGACCCACTCCGTTTTAGGCAACGTCAAAGGGTAGCAAAGGGACCTACAGGGGCCCACCAGCGCAACTGGGATTTTAAGAACAAGATGCCTTGAGATGAGAGCAGTACAATGCACACTTACGTGTGTGAGAAAGTTTCTCAACAAGACGCCGACGTAAAAGCTCTCCTAGGTGTGGGTGTCTCTGTCTGCGCCGGTGGAGTTACAAATAGTTCTTGTCATGCACAAATGCCCCAATAAATTCCGAGAAAAACTTCTAGTATGCTCTAAGTAAGATCTGGCTGAGCTCTGACTTGTTATCGAGATTGTATTTATACAGAGCCACAAATGATTCCGCCCTGTGTTTTATGTGAATTGAGCTGATTCCATGTCGCCCCAGCAATTAGTCTTAGTTCTTCCGGAATCTAGAATGAGTGCGCTGACTCTACCCAGCTGCTGCTCGCCACAGTAGTCTGAGCCTGGCTTGGAGCCCATCGAGGCTCGGCGGTCCGTCGTGGTTGATGCACAGACAGGACCGACATTAGCGGCAAATTCTGGAATGCCAGAGTAACGGAGCATGTTTCTAGCAGATGCGTACCCTCCTAGAAGCTGCTGATCGGAGATGGCGTACGATTCGTTGCTTCCCTAGCTTCTCAGCTGGTATTAGCGGTAAAAGTCATAAATCAGACACTTCGGCCATGAAAATGAAGGTCCATGTATCGATGTGGCAATTGGCATAGAGACTGAGATGTGTAAAGTGCGATGCGCTCGAGGATTACCGGTCTGCGAGTACTTGGACGTGCAGTCATGGTTTTAGCAGTAGCGTATCATTTACGGCCAAGATGGATGATGACAGCAGTGTCAGCCTGACTGTGGGAAACATGCATGCCATATGGGGAAGTTATTACCACAACGTTTTCGGCATCCGTGACGGGTGGTTCATCGACCTTCTCTCCCTCCAGCCTGACTGCCGCTGGCAGAAAGCGCTCCAGCCTTGCGCACCCTGGAATTCTTCTGACGGACATGGATTGGCCTCAATTCTGCTTTTGGTTGACTTTGATTTTGACCCGTTCTCACCTTTCTATCGCCCAAACTATTTCAACGACCACACCCGTACCACCGCTTCAATGGATCAATCTCACAGATGCTTTTAGTGGTCCAAGACCACCCCCTTTGAAAGATGCTGCGATGGGCTATGACGAAACTAGGTATGAGCTTTTCAAATACATCACAAAATACATATGAACAGTTTATAGTCGTTCCTTGATTATCTTTGGAGGGGAATCTTCGGGTGGCTTCCCGCAGAGCCAGACTTACATGTAAGTATAGTCCTTCCGGAGCCTAGAAACAAGCTTAGTTCCTCAAAGTCTTCGTCTTGATTCGATGGAGTGGAGGAGACCAACTCCACCACCCAACCTTCAGCGAACACCTTCCGCACGGAGTAGCGCGATTAGTGGCATTGATAGGGCTGCAAGCAAGTATGTGGTGCATCCAGCACGCTACTCTAAGTGAACTGAGTCATTTATTCTGCAGTCGCCACGGTTTCGTTGTCGTCGGCGGCAAAGGCGGGGATGGAAGACCTTTGTCCGACGTTTGGGTGCGTCACCTTCTTCGTCATCATCTTCTAGCTTATGTTTCGCTCATACTTGCCTAGGAATTTGATTTCATCAACCAATTCTGGTCTCCCGTCAATCTCTCACCTGGAGGGCCTTCGGCAAGGTGGGGTGCATCTGGGGGAATCGACTTCCGGACACCGCCAGAGCAGGATCCCATAGTCCCCGGGCCAAATAACACATTCTTCCTTTCAGGTGGCTATGATGGCTCGCGCATTAGCAATTTGAACGATCTCTGGAAACTCCATATCTCTGGAACGCTATCCTCAAATTTACCAGACAACGCGGCTGGTAGCTGGGAGAGAGTCTCCATGTCCTCTACTCTACCTAGACGAGCGAGCCAAGGCAGCGCCGTCTTAGGTGACACGATTGTGGCCGTTGGAGGCTGTGATACGGCCTCTGCAGACCGTTCATGTGCCGACCAAAGTTCCTATGTTATAGACGCTGACCGACGGCAGGCCATATCGCCGGAAGGATGTCCCGCGCCTCGCTTTAGCCCTACGCTCGTACCAAATACAAACCCATCTTCGCCAAGTTTCTCTTCCCAGTCCTTCCTTCTTTTGGGTACATTCAATTCATCACTGTGGGATGATGATGGCGGAATAAACAGAGGCGAAGTCGTATGGTTCTCATTCTTTTTTCTGTATGAACCATCTATGAATCTTTCACTTTAGGGTGTCCTTGATGCAAACACAGGGTCGTGGAGCCGAGTTATACCTGCGGGTGACCCAAACTCCTCGGGGCGACAAACATACCCTGGACCTCGAGAGGGTGCGTCGGCTGTCACGTTCTCCTCCTCACTAGTTGGTACCGACCGAAATATCTCATCGGACACCATCGTGAGTCCGGCACCCTTTCCCGATTTTNCTAGCCGTTTAATCTGTGTATGCAAGGTGTTCGGTGGGCGAGATGCTTCTGGAAGATATTTATCCGAAGTTTGGCTTCTCAGGGCGTACTTTGGCGAGTTGACTTCAAGTTCCCAAACTTGGACGGGCTTTGGTGATGGACAACTTCAGACCGGACCCAATGCAAACGGTGCAGGAGTTTCAGTCACATATCTCACCAAGTGTGCCACCGCCCTTGTAGCCTCCCCCTCCCCAAGTTCTACCTCTTCCGGCTCTCCTGAACCTACAGACTCCCCAGCACCCACGGCTCCTGCTCAACCTCAAGTTTTCGCTTACGACACCTCCGTTATCCACAAGCTTCTCTCCCCTTTGTCCCTAGCAATTTTCCAGATCGCTTTCCTTGCTTTACGTCAAACCGCGCCTTGGTTCAATCCATCGGTCGCCTCAGAAACCCACTTTCTTTGGACCTACATATCTGTGTTTGCCGTGATCGTTGCATATGGTGTTGGCGTCGCCGGACTCGCCACCTCGTTCACGTCCATTTCTTCTACCATGTCTGTCGTTCGCCGGTCCGACGAGTCGACTGTATTGAAAACCCTACATGGCCAACTAGGCCTCGCATTTTTTCTGGCCCTGTATGGTCTTGTCCCTCTCTTGGTCTTATCGTCAACATTCGCGAACCGGTCTCGTGGTTCAACGGATAGCAACAGCGACACCAATACCAAGGGTACATTCGCCGTGGTTGGTGAGAAAAACGGCCCACATAGTGAGCCTATCAGTCGCCCACAAAGCGAGCAGAATGTGTCACCCCCTGCTTCCCCTCGTCCGCGTGTGAACTCATGGGGCCCTTCAACTCTTTGGCAGAGAAGCACTGAAGGTCGGCTGTCCGATGACAACGAATCCCTCAGCTCTGCAGGACCGCATAGGACATTCGAAGTCCTAAATCGACCGTCGAGGGGTAAGCGCTCGAAGGGGTGGCTTTCAGTTCCTCTGAGTGAACATTCTGGCCCCGTTCCTCGGAACCTATCCGATATCGACTGGCTCCAGCGGCGTCGAAGCCTCAATGCTGTGGTAAGCATGCAATTAAGACATAAACTGAAGGTCCTAATATTTTTCCCTCTGTCTAGGGCGAGCTTGATTATGCTTTATCCCAAGTTGGTCGTCCTACACCGTCGACGCCCCACACGATGGACGCTCTCGTACCTCCTGCCGTCGAACCACAGATCTCGACACCCTTCATTCCGTCCCCATTTTTCATCATCATACATGTTCTCCTTCAAGTTTTCTTTCTTGCTCTAAGCATTATCACCCTCGTTGCATTATGGTGGCGTGCGCCTCGCGCTGGATTCGCCGTATTCCTCGCTTGGGTCGTCATCTTTTACGCTATCRTGTTCTTTTCCGCTTGGAGAGGATATCCAGAGCGTTCTATTATTTCTGGATTCCTCCTCCGCCTTCGCACCGACCCGCGGCCTCCCACTTCTTCTCTACCTTCAGTTTCACCGACTCCTCAATATATTTCCAGCGGCGAGGCCGATCAATTCCCCTTTCCAGCTGAGAACAGAGGACCATATGTTCACCATCAACCCCCATACCATGTCACACCTTCAGATTATTCCCAAGCCCCACGGAGTGTTGAAACTGACGACGACCCTGACGATGATGAGGATGAGGATACCAGACAAAGAAGAATGGAGGAGGAGATGGGTCGTCGTGATGTTTCAATTGTAACTGTACCCCGACGCAAGTTGTGGATAACCAACCCGTCATGATATTTACCATATATTGTCTAATACCATTGCTCATCGCGCTTTGTGAACGACCGATACCCATTGTTCTGCATGTATATTCGGAATTCATCAGGCTTCTTGTAATTTTTTGGCATAGATATGCACCCCCTTTYGCATTACCAGTGTATTTAATATATGGAGATTTAACGAAGATATTGCGATCCAARATGCAGTACGGGAAAAGTAACGAATGAAACATGTCCATGATCATGCGAAAAANAATGAGAGAAATGCGAGATAGCACGGAATGAGAGAGGAGAAATACTSAGAATAATTAAATTACGAATTCCCTTCGACGGCAACATCATGTCTCCAGCGATCTACACGGCCAAACTTAGCACTGTCATGGAGAGGAGGGGGTGATGGTATGGGCACTGGAGGCTGCATCATCATCATAGGCGGGGCAACTTGAGGCCCGAAGAAGCCCGAGCCCATCATWGCGGGATTAAAGAACATATTATTTTGAGCTTGCATCATAAACTGATGTTGTTGTTGAGCTTGAGCCATCATTTGATACTGAGTTCGGCGCTGTTGCTCGGGGTGCAATGCTAATGGTGTATCGTCGTCATCACCCGCTGGGGKTACATACCGCGAAGCCCGAAGTCCCAGAGGTTGATTATCCTCATCCTCCTCCTCATCGTTCACACCAAGACGGCCGCCTAAAGATCCTTTGGGAGGGGAAGTAGTATTGGACTGTTTGCGTAGAAGTGCTGCTAAGGGTTTCTCCTCGTCTGAATCGTCTTGGTCGAGCGTACGGGTTCTTCGRACCACTTTATCAAGGGCGGCTGATAGCGGTAGGTCCTCATCACTGTCAGCGTTATTTTGGACCGCTTCTCGACGAGGAGCCCTGGCGGGGTATCGTGGACCAGTACCAGTTGTACGACGTGGGCCTTGATCCTCTTCGTCGTCTGACGAACCCCAGGCCTGCCCACCACCAGCAGGTGCTCGTGCGGGGACATCGTCCTCATCAGCACTCTCTTCACTCTCTTCATCGTCAACGRCAGGAGGGGGCCTACGGACGGCCTTGGGTATAGTGGGCAAGATAGGAGGCTCMGCGGAGACGCGTGGTATTGATTCTTCGAATTGAGGAGAGGGTGTGTCCTCTGGTGTTRAATCGTTCGTTTTGTTCTTTCGCTTTCCTTTCTTCTTCTTGCCATTGGTTGAATCTAAGAGTGCCTCTTCCTTCGCACGAGCCTCAGCTTCCTCCTTCTCGCGCGCCTCGATCTCTTTCAGTTTGGCCATTTCCCTCTCCCAAAGCGTGTCCACGCCRAATACAGAGCGACTGTTAATCATCTTGGTCTGTGGACGYAGACCAGGAGTATCTTCGTCAAAGTTAAGTAGAGGTTTAGCATTCGCTGAGTTTCTWCGGGTAAGATTGTGTGAGTTGTCGGGAATTCCGAAAGTACTGGTGCGATTCTGGGCTGGCGGAGCTTGAAGAGAAGCTGGATCAATTAGGGTGCTAGAACGCTGTAGCTGGCCTCGAGCCATCATAGACGGCCTCTGATCACCAGCAAACACTCTAAAGAGGAATAAACGCTTTGAAGCGCACGCTGAGGATGATAACCACGCACCGTTGCTTGCTACGCATTTCAAGCTTACGATTCTCGAGTTGATCGATGAGACTGGTGCCATAAAGCTTTCCAGCGGGGCGTCCGGCCTTGGAAGATTCCTCCACAGGCAGAGGGAAATCGGGAGCTTGCTCAATGGGTGGAGCGTTAACTTGCTCTCCTTCTTCAGTAGCGCGAGGAAGTTCCTGATCCAAGTCAGCATACGCGACGTCTCTTTGTCCGCCAACCATGAGTTGGTTACGGAAGGTGAGCTGGGAAAGTGTTAGACTTGTGCGAGGGTTGGGTATGAAAGAGTTCGATGGGACTGGAGGAGACAGTGAGGACGAGGGTCCGAGGAGGCCCAGATTAGACATTGAGCGTGATGAGCGAGCTCCAGGCGGAAGAGGAGGACCATCTGTTGTAATCTCAAACCCTTCCCTCCCTTTGACCGGTGAAGGTGGTCTGGCTGTGTTTGCATTCTGCAGTGGACTGGGCATGACCAAAACTTTCGGTCGTAAGAGTTCGACCGTAGAATAAGGACGATCCCTAGGTTGCCCCGTCCGGCCAGTCATGACGGAGACACCGTCATTTTCCAGGAGTACTCGAGAGCCCATAGAAGCGTTCGACAAAGTTCTGGCGTGCATGGCGGCTTTCGGGTCGAAGCGAGATGCATGTTTGGGAGGCTCGACGGCAAAAGGGTTGTCTTCTGCGATGAGAGCGGTTTGTAAGGTCGCATTCGAGTGCGATCTATTCCTACCACCATCGCTCAATGCTTGACTAGGTGCCGGAGAGGGTGATCGAACTGATTTACTAGGGAACGGTACAGAATCTTGAACCTGACTGTAAGAAATATCTTGCGCAAGTTGCGGCGAGTCGAGAGGAGCGCCAAAAGAGCGACGCCTAGTCTCCTCGGGGTAAGTACTGTCTTCGAGGGGAGCCATGTTGCCTAAACTTGATGAGCGATTTCGCGCGGACGACCGGGAATCAAAGTCACTCTGCGTGCGGGAATGTTGGGGACGTGTGCCATCGTCATGAACAGTCGGCGGGCGATCAGCTCTTTGCTTTCCCTTGCCTTTCCCTTTCTCCTTCGGCATAAAAGCATCTAAGCCCCAAGACGTTAGATCGACCTCCAGGTTTTCATGTGAATCGTTCTCGTCATCGTCAATGGCCTCATCCGCCCCGTTCCCAAATGGATTTCTGAGRGCGTCGAGCGAACCTCTCGACTGCCTACTCCCTAATGCCGACTCACGACCACCCAAGCTTCCCTTTTCACTGGGTACCGACACGCCGATATAGTCGGTCTGGCTTCGTCGGGACGATACCGGTGGTCGCATTAGCCCATTTTGCCGGAGGTGAGCAAAGATTGCGGAGTCATGGGCTGAGCGATACGATGCATTGGGATCCTCGGGGTCGTTATCGTATTCTAGGACCCCGTTAGACTATAAGAAGGTAAAGTCGCATCAAGACATACCAATTAACGCTGCTGCAAGCTGCAAACGAGAAAACGCCGGTGCAGCCATCAGTTGAGTCGGTGTCTCAGGAAAACAAGGCTATGATGATGAAAGTTGTAGAAAAACGAGCGTGGAATGGCCAAGCATTAACTCGAGGCTGGTCTCGATAAGTGCAGAAGCTTGTAACGCCCTAGTAATGAGTTAGGCGCTCGTGAATCGTGGTGGAGATTGTTTGGCAACGTGGGCGAGGCCAAGCAGAAGCACTTCCTTCGTCGTTCGCCTCACACGATGTCAGTATTGTGGCCGACTCGGTTCCTTGCTTGTATACCTGCCATTCGCTTGCAGCGCCCGCTTTCCTTGTGCACTGTGTGGAACGGCGATGGCAAAGGGTAAGGTCAAGCGGCATAAGCAACCCGAAGATCATTTTCTCGTTGTGGACACGCCATGGGGTTCACAGTCAAGTCTTGACTACAACCGGGGGACCGCCAACAACGTTGAAGGCTGGTTCCGTATCATGATGAGGGATCTTCTTGACCTGGAAGATGACCTGTATATATGTTCAGTGTTCACGGTTACCACCGTAAGTCTATGCTCCTTCCCCTCGTAAAGTTTGACGCGACATTWTCCACCCAATAGGAAGGGTACATAATAGTAGAGGTCCCCAAGGAAGCGGATATCAATTTGCTCCTTGGAGAACACTSTTGGTCTCAATTTTTGATCGGAAAATACGCCGCCATGAATGCCAACAAGACTTCCACCATCTATGAATACGACTACGTGAAATRCGGCCCTCCTAACTATAGTGAGGGATCGCTTACTTTCTGAGGRTCCAACCTGGCCGCTGACATACCCAAACAGGGGGGTGGAATCAATGGACTCCAGATTGTCGGGAGATTCCTTCAAATTTTCCGATCAAGTCACCTTATCCTCCTCCGACGTTGCATAGCAGTCTGTCCATACCTCGGAATCTGCCAGTCAAACGGCTTCCTGTCTCTGGAGTGAGCCAAGGTACTCAGTATGCATCCCCAATATACTGCTTTATAATAACCATCATTCGTTATATATTCTAGCACCTGAACCGTCACCGGGAGCAGTACCTACTCGTTCAGACATTGCTAGCAGTAGCGATGCGCCCGGACAGCCTGGAGTTTGGCGCGTTAAAGTAGAACAACAAGAATCTATCCCGGGTTCTTCATCAAATAGAGTGATATCAGGAACGCCTGCCGCTTCCGACCCAAGGCACCGTAATCGCCCTGCGCCAGTCAAGAAAGAAGAAAATGAAGAGTCTTCTAGCCTGCTRAGGTCAAGCATGTCTGATCGCAACCCTCGAATCAAGTCAGAGCCGAGGGATGAGGCCTTAGATCTCCCTCTTGAACGAGAAAACACCTGGGTTAAGACGGAACCTAGAACCAGCATCAAGACCGAGAACATCAATACCGAACTTTCTAATGCACTCGTTAATCAMAATGCAACTTCTCGTCAAGTCTCTGTTCAAATAGAGCCAGGAGTAGCGGTCAAGACTGAGGAGATTGAAAGAAGGCTGACTTCTGACCCACGCAGAGCAGGGRGCGGTAGTCAGTCCAAGCGCAAGGCACAGGAGGTCACAGACAATACTGAGGGGCTGCCGAAGAGGATCAAGAGGGAACCAGACTACTAATCTTATTTGCGTTGTTGTACACCCAAATTGTGGATCCGTGTTGTATGTATTCCTCGRTACACCATTTTCTGATATGCCCCTGAGTTGGTGTACTGTTATGATCGCGTCGAAGTGATCAGGCARTTCAACTTGCACATTGACCATCGTTCTTTCATGTCTCGATCTAATATCACCCCAAGCACTTCAACGTCCTCAAACCTAGCCTCCGAGGCAACAAATACTGCAGCACGCGCTACCGTAGCCTTCGAGTATGCCGCAATCAGAAACGAAGCTCATACACCTCTTGGGATGTACATCGTYCCCTCTGAAGAATCATTGATGGTTTGGAATGTGGTCTTCTTTGTTCACCAAGGTACGAATCCCCCAGCGAAACTGAGTAACACTGGCATGAAAGCAATATTGCTACTAGGATTTTACGAAGGATCTATCTTCAAATTCCAAATCACATTCCCCRCAAATTACCCACAAGCACCACCGACGATTAAKTTCACCCACCCGCCATTTCATCCGATGATAGATGAGTCTGGCAYGTTTCATCTTGGACCGCTATTCCGTCCTTGGAGGTCCGTATGGTGGCCTCGCGCGTTGTCATGAGACACTCAACGGTTTTATAGACCTCAAGAACACCACATCTTTCACGTCCTACACTGGGTGAAAGCTGCGTTCAAGAAGCGTGCTTTAGACAAATTGAAGGAGCAAGATGCTGTCTCAAAGGGTGCATTCAGGTAAGCTTCAGCCGCTCTCAGCTCAACTAGGAATTGATGATACCATGTTTAGAATGTAATGATTTACCGCACTTCATCCAAGGTATTAAAGTGCACATATCTCACTCATTTCCTATTAGGTATCGCGATGACCCTACTGGGTTCGCCAGTCAAGCTGCCCAATCGGCGAAGCTAACGCAAGAACGCGCTATGGATAAACCTGCGCCCATCCTCTTCACCCAGCTGAACGACAAGCAGCTTGAAGAGTATCGCCAGAGACTCGGTCTTCGGGATTGGGGTGAGTTTATCGAGGAGGAGGAGACTCCATCTAAGAAACCATCAAGTACGGTTGGATTGGGCATTTCCTCCTGAGAATGAGGTATGATGATAGGCAGTTTATGGTAATGTCGATCTATATAATTACACTTGATCATAATTAGATGCTCTATGCGAGTAATGGTAATATGTTCTGGGTTCATATGCAATGTTCGAAGTCATGTGTTTCATCAAGGACTGGCCCCAAGCACGTCTAAGGAAACAGTGGGCTCGACAGGTTGAACGATCTCATATGGGGTATCACTATCATTGGCATCCTTCTGGTCGATGGCACCCTGAGTACACGAAGTTCCGTAGACAGCATGGCACACGCACCTCTTGCAGACGACCGAAATGCTTCGACAGCTTCTCAATTACTTGGCTATATGGTAAATGTTGCGTAAGTTTCCTATGAAGAGTGAGTTCATCAAGGGTGGACCACGCCGTAAACAACGCTTCGACATACTTTCGGGCTTGCACGTTGAGCGAATGTCTTGCATCTAGCGTCGAATCGAGGACATTAGATGAATGAGCACCTTCACTGAGAGATATCTTGATTGAATATTCCTTGTCTGATTTTCCACGACCGTGGTTTCGTTCGTAGAGTTCAAACCTAAACGGGTATCAGCACCTCGAGCTAGAACCCTGGACACAATGTCAACGTACGTTATGTGAGACTATAGAAAGCGAAGACGTTATTACTGAACTGTTATCGAAGAAAGGAAGCTCCGTACCGCATAATCGAGCTCCGGAATGCGACGGTTCGCGATGGGTAAGCCTGAGAGCAAAACCAAGTTGACCAAGGTGTGTATGTGGCTCTCCTTGGTGAAATACAGGGTCAAAGAGCTGTGGCCGTCATTCCGAGCAGCTTCGAGATCTCCGACCACTTTGTGGAGCAATGGAAGGGAAGTAAGAACCCCAATCTCTTCTCTGGAACGTCTGGTGAGCAATAGAAAGCAGCGCTGTACGAAAAGATTTACTTCTCATCAGGATCGATGCCGTATTCCTGAGGTGCGACGAGATCGAAAAGGGCTTTAGCTCGGCCGTATAGTTCATGCAACTTTCGATCATGGGGGCCGCCGATGCGTCCTTGTTCGTCAAATATGGTAAAAAGAAATGTTCTATGGTGCAGGGCGCAGTACTTGATGGTATCATAGAGTTCGGAAACCTGGGAGACGGTAAGTACGTCTCTCCATTTGATGGCTTAGGACAAGGACTCACCCTAGATGGATCGAACTTCTTCTGCTCTACATCACAGAAATCCTCGAAAAGTTTTTCCCATCGCTCTCTAAAAAGGAATGGCTCATCGCCGCAACACCTTATCCTGGGTTAGTTTATTGAATGCAGCATAAAATCGACCGAAGTCATACCATCTATCTTGAATCTTATAGACGTCAAGCGTCTCATAGTTACGTCGCATTGTATCTCTGAACGAACTAAGCAGCTCTATTACTTCCTATAAAGGCAATGTCAATGACGCAAGGACGGTGATAACCAGAAAGATATACACCCGTACCTTGACCACTTCTACGGGCTCCCTGTTCATGCTCTTCGGCCAGGTGAGTTCGGGGCGTTTCTCGGGCTCCCCGGGTCTCAGAAGAATCTTCAAACGTTTCTTCACGTCATCCATAAGGTCTTTCGCGGCGTTTGAGTCATCCAGGAGATCTTTCCTAATGATGAGCGCAGGAGGGGCCCGAGGAGGGGACTTTCCACTGTAGCTATTGTAACCACTGCCATCACTCGATGACCTTGCGGAGCGAGGAGTCGGTGAGGATGATGAAGACGAGTTGATGCCATGGTTTGGGGGTGGCGAACTGAACAAAGCAGCTGCAAAGACCTCAGCAGATGCTGTCACTCGGCGTTCGGAGGAGGTATAGATCTACTTTGGGGAGTCAGGGTGGTATTTCGGTAAATTCAAAACACCGTAAACGTGCCTTGACATTGTTCAGCACTTCTTTGTCTGCGGGTGGATCACAATTCAGAGGAAGCGAGGTTGGAGCATGGGTATGATAGACTAACTCATAATGGAGATATCTTTTTTCATGTTCTCCCCGAGGTCTCTTGACTGATACCTTGCGGAGTGTGTGAACTACGGCGCGGATGGTTAATTTGGGGTGCACACGTTCGTAACCAAGAAAT
Organism: Pleurotus djamor; assembly: GCA_029747585.1. NCBI lineage: Eukaryota > Fungi > Basidiomycota > Agaricomycetes > Agaricales > Pleurotaceae > Pleurotus > Pleurotus djamor. The sequence goes on from JAPEVF010000005.1 coordinate 26,339, forward strand.
ATTACCTCGCCACCCCATTTAAACACCAAGGTCAACTTCGTGAGCTTCCTGCTTTGACCAGGCTGCTTCTTCGAGTATACAGGCTTCAGCTGTGCTTTGGTTCCAGGAAGCTCTATCTTCTTGAACAGAGCAGTATTAAGTTGGGTGAGTTTGGCAAGCTCGTCCCCATCAGCGCCCAGTTGCTTTGCCTCTTCGACAGCGGAAGCAATCAATTTCAATTGGTCCTTCTCGCGCAAGATGATCTCCTCTGTTTCTCCGTTGAGAAGAGTTATGAAGGGTTGTGTCCAGGGCTCGCCAATTGGGAAATTAAATTTGAGCTTTTGTTTTGGAGTGCGGTCTGCATGACGAAAGACTGTCACATTCGCCTTCAGCAACCATGTTGGAGCTTCTTGGGGGGTAGCATCGGCTGGCGGAAGAGGTCGGTTGAGGGATGATGAGAGCTGTACGCAAAGCATGGCGAGTATCTCAGCGGCCTTGTCTAAAAACAGAGTGTTGACTCCCAGCTGTACAGACGGAGATAGGATGCGCATACCATAGTATGAGTCGTTACCCTTGACGAAACTCCAGCCATTCACGTCAATGACCTGACTCTTCTTACCGTTGTCACAGCGCAGCACATCGAAGCCACAAACTCGCTGGCCAAAACCGTCGCATATTTTGGAAGCCCAAAGCTTCTCATCCTCAGTCAAATGGGTGATGAACCTTAGTGAATGAAATCAACGTCGGCGCGTGGTGACCGACGAGTTCAGTCGTACCTGATCTCCTTGCCTTCTGTGTTGCGGCGGACGACACCATCTACTACAGGGGACTTTCGAGTTTCGGCATGGGTATAGTCTTGGCCGACTGTGTAGACTTTGATGTCTTCGGAATTGTCTACATCAATGAATTGCTCGTAGATGTACGACCCATCCGTTCTTGGATGGTTAAGCGATGGGTCCAGCTCGCTGGATTTATTCCCAACCTAAGATAATCGGTGAGTGTCTTGGATGCGTTATAATCCAGTCATTCAAACCTTGCGAAATAGGCGTCGACCACCTCCACCCCGGAAGTAAATGTAGACATTGTGGTCTTCTCCGCTCACTGGTTTCTCCACGAAGGGCTTCTCCAGGACTTTCCCATCTATTACGATGGCGTCTCCATCGTCTCGTAAGGAAACCTCGGGGGTGACCCGAAAGCCTCCTAAAGTAAGGCCATGGCGTTGCTTCATGAGGTCTCTCAACTCGTTATCAATCTTAGGTCCGCCATCACGCGAGACTTCTAGTCGCGGCGGAGTGGGCACCTGGAGATGGTCTAAGATGGCACCGACCAGACGTCTGTCCCAAAGGAGGGCCTGAGGAGCAAGCTCGTTGATACAGACAGGGTTTCGAAGTTTGACATAGGAAATAGCTTTATCCAGAGGAAAATCGGTCGAGAAAAATGAAATCAAGATGTCGCATCGAGGCCAGTTTTCCACATCTTCAAGGTTAGCGCATGAACCACACAGAAAGCATAATATGTGTGAGTTGCAGCACACATTTCATGATGGAGACAGATAGCTGGAGTACCTTCGTCCAAGATGACTTTGTCTCCAAAAACTTTGACCTCAATGGCTCCTCGTGCCCTTTCCACGAGTCTGGTCAATATCTCGCGCATCGCCTTCGACCTGGCCTTCACATCCATCGCGCAGATACCCAAAATTATAGGAGGCTTCGCATTATCCAGGGGTAACGGGTAATCAGAGCCTGTCTCCGAGCCTGGTGAGGGAGAACGCGTTATCACAGAGCTCGAGCGTGGCGACGGCCGTTCTGGGGAGTTGAAAAGCTTTGTGAGGTGTCGAGCTGGACGGTCCCAGTGCATCGTGGCCAAGAACGAAGTGGATGCAGGACGAAAGTCTGTTACCTAAAAATACGGCACACGACTAGAAATTGTGAAAGTCGCCGCTAAGCGATAAGCGCCAACGGCCGTCGCCGACCAGTGCGGGCCTGGGTCCCTATGATTTTGTCGGGGATAAGTCACGTGGTCGTCGCACAAATGGCTCAGATCACGTCATCCAGTTGCTCGATCACCCTGGCTTTCCAAGCTTGGCATTTGAGGCATTTGTTGGATGAACGCATAAAAATACCGGCCAATGTTCGGACATGCAATCTCAATTTACCTTTCCACAAACTCGCGACAGCACGACACATCATGGCCTCAAGCGAGCTATATCAACCCTCAATCTCCCCCACTCCCCCAAGGTTTCCCTTCAGATATCTCCCTGACAAAATGCCTCAAGACCAGATCGTCTCCACCGTCTTCGTCTCCAACCTCCATTGCAGCAGGTATGCTCCAAAGGATGCGTCAGTCTATAATATCTGCTAATAACACGATTTTTTGAAGCTGCGTTCACACCATTGAAACGGCCCTGATTGCGTTATCACCCCAGCCGTACAACGTCGAGGTGTCCATCGTCTCCCATGCTGTGACCATCTATCACCCAGAGTCCTTGACCCGCGCAGCGATCCAGAGCGCTCTCGAGGACGCTGGGTTTGATGTTGTTGGAGACCCAGCGAACCGCAATGGAGAACCTGGCCCCACCACATTGTCATCGTTGTTCCATGGCAAGCGCGAGAAACATCTCCAACAATGCACGATGTGCCAGGAGGAATACGGTACTTCGGATCAGCCTGAAGCTGCCCGCGGTATATCCGAGGTTCCTACCCAACCTACCTCGCCTATCGGGCCCTTCACCGTCGTCCTGTCTGTTGGTGGGATGACCTGCTCGTCGTGCGTGAACAGTATTACCGAGATGGCGCTCCAAGTCATTGGAGTGTCGGAGGTATCTGTCAGCTTGATTGATAAATCAGTCACCGCTATCATAGCGAGTCAGGACTTGGCACAGAAACTTGCCGACACCATCGAAGATTGTGGCTTCGAAGCCCAAGTCGTCTCCGTCGATCCTCGCGTCAATACGTACTACCACTAAGGATGAAGAAACTTCACGCACTATTACATTAAAGATAGACGGCATGTTTTGCCAGTAAGCATTTCTTTCCTTGATTATCATGTGGAGTTGCTTACCATCTTGATAGAAACTGTCCTACAAAACTCACCTCGGCCCTCGTCCAGTTCGGTTCAGCCGTTGAGGTTGTGAAGCCTCCCCAGGGGTTTAATGACCCATTGATCACCGTCCGCTACACACCCGACGTTCCCAACCTTACCATTCGCACCATTACTNAGTGCCTTGGCCGCTGCAAAGTCACCGCCCTTCAATGTTTCCACCCACCAACCCCCTTCCTTGGAGCAGCTTGCTCGACGAATCCACGCTCGAGAGCAACGTCGTCTCATGACCCGTCTAATCCTCTCCGTGATCATCGCCATTCCAACCTTCATCATCGGGATAGTCTACATGACCTTGGTCAAGAGCGACGATCCCATCAAAGAATACCTCATGGAACCGATGTGGGCGGGAAACGCGTCACGAACGGAATGGGCCCTATTCTTCCTCGCCACGCCTGTATACTTCTACAGCGCGAGTCTCTTCCACAAACATAGCATCAAGGAATTGTCGGCTCTATGGCGGAGGGGAAGTCCAATCCCCATTCTTCGTCGTTTCATCAGATTCGGAAGCATGAACCTCCTGGTGTCTTCTGCGGTGTCGGTGGCCTACTTCGCTTCCATCGCTCTTCTCGCACTCGCGGCATCGCAATCACCCATGGATCATGGCATGGCGGAAACGACAAGCTATTTCGATTCAGTTGTTTTCTTGACAATGTTCCTTCTCGCAGGTAAGGGATCCCATTTTATACTCCGCGATAGAGTCATCATTCTCACCCACGCCCTTTCAGGACGCGTCGTCGAAGCGTACAGTAAAGCCAGGACGGCAGACGCAATAACGGCACTCGGATCTCTCCGCCCCTCTGAAGCCCTTCTGCTTACTCGGCGAAGCACAGAAAAAGGCACAGATGAAAAGGGAAGATTCTCGATCGACGATGACCTTGAGAAGGCTGAATCAACCAACGGCTCCGAAGCTGCACCGCCTGGTGTTGATGTTGAGAAGGTTCTCGTCTCGTTACTGGAGGTCGGCGACATCGTTCGAGTGCCTCATGGCGCTACCCCACCTGCTGACGGTGTTCTCGTTGCACCGTTCCATGACGGTCTTTTCGACGAGAGCTCGTTAACGGGAGAGTCAAGGCTCATCAAGAAGCAAGAAGGTGACTCTGTTTTTCTCGGCACGATTAATAAAGGAAATATGGTCCATGTGCGCGTTGGCTTCATTGGAGGTGAAACGATGTAAGTTGTCACGTATCCACGAGTTTGTCGACCGGTGCTAACGATTGCGAAGGTTGGACCGCATTGTCAACGTCGTTAGAGAAGGACAGACGCGTCGAGCGCCCATTGAACGTGTAGCAGATATGATCACTGGTTATTTCGTACCAGTGGTCACCTTCTTGGCGATCTCCACCTGGCTTATATGGTTGATCCTGGGCTTGACCGGATCCCTTCCAGAAGACTATCTTGATATCCCAATTGGAGGTTGGCGTGCGTATATCAATTTTGTTCATTCAAAAAATGCTGCTAACGTCTATTGCTCTCAGCTGTGTGGTCTCTTGGCTTTGCTATCGCTGTCTTCGTGGTTGCGTGTCCTTGTGGCATTGGTCTCGCAGCACCTACAGCGCTCCTCGTCGGCTCTGGGTTGGCAGCGAAGCACGGAATCCTCGCTCGAGGTGGAGGCGAAGCCTTCCAAGAGATGGCTCAAGTTGACCTCGTTGTCTTCGACAAGACTGGCACCCTCACTGAAGGCGGCGATCCTAAAGTATCTGATGTCCTCATCCTTCCTGATGCCGAAAAACGTTGGAGCCGTGAGACGGTTCTCGGTATCGCTGGAGAGCTCGAATCTGCAAGCTCGCACCCCCTCGCCATAGCGATTCGGTCTCATGCCAAGTCCGCCAAAGCGCGACAAGTCGTCGGGGATATGTTCTCTGAACAAAGCGGACGCGGTATGAAGGCGAGATTTCCTTCTTTGGGATGTACTGCCGTCATCGGCAACGAAGCGTGGATGGCGGCGCACGAGGTGAATGTTGACGTCGGAGTTTTGCGGCAGCTGGCCGTTTGGAGATCGGAAGCGAAAAGTGTTGTTTTATTGGCCTTCCGAGACGATGACGGAGGGGAACAGAGGGAAGACGGATCTGCACCCACTGTATTCCAACTTGCTGCCATTTTCGCCGTTGCGGATCCACTCAGGGCGGAAGCGCCGCGTGTTATATCGTGGCTACAGGCACGAGGCATCCAGACATGGATTATATCGGGAGACAATGAGACAACGGCCATTGCGGTAGCTCAAGCCGTGGGCATACCAGCGTCGAATGTCATCGCGGGCGTATTACCTCACGAAAAGGTATGATTTGGTCGTGTCAGCTCCATTTTTCTGGAACTCACCCTACTGATCAATAGGCGGAGAAAGTGACATGGCTGCAACAAAATGCCGCCAAGAAGGAGGTAGGAAGGTGGCGCAGGCTTCGATCAAAGACACAACTGAATGAGCGTTGCATCGTGGCCATGGTTGGAGACGGAATCAACGACGCACCTGTAAGTTCGTCCCAATTCAGGCATTTCCACGTCTAATGAGATGCAGGCCTTGACTGCGGCAGACATTGGTGTTGCTATTGGGTCAGGTAGTGAGTACACACCGGCCCCCATTTGCACTTCCAGAAGTTGACGGGCTTGCTTGCAGGTGATGTAGCCATATCGAGCGCATCTTTCATCCTTCTGTCTTCGGACCTTCGGAGTCTCATCACGTTGTACCACCTCTCACGACGAGTGTTTAACCGTGTCATCTTCAACTTCGTATGCCATTTCTCGACGTGTGTTCCTTGTTCACGAACTGACAGCCTCCTTCCCCAGTTCTGGGCTGCGATTTACAATGTGGCCGCAATCCCCATCGCTGCAGGGGTCATCTACCCTGCTGGACACGTCCGATTAGATCCTGTATGGGCATCGCTGGCCATGGCACTTTCGTAAGTGACTTGTGCAGGGAACTTTATGTGCATTCACTTATCTCTGGATCTGTTCTCTACGCAGTTCTGTATCCGTTGTATGCAGCTCACTTTTGCTCAAGCTGTACAGAGAACCCAAGATTGATGTATGAGCGAGCTTCTAATTCGAAGCCGAAACCTAAACGCGAAGATCTAGCACATATGGGGGATTGAATATTACCTTTTGCTTCCATGTACGACCCGGTTTTTGGACCAGGGATAGCTTGGCATTTCGTGTATTCGTGTATGACGACAGTTAAATAATTTTGCATATGAGTTGGCTGTCTTTGCAACAAGTTGTTGAGAAGTGTGCGACATGTTGCGGGGAATGCCGAGCACCCTGAAATGAGGTCGATCTGTGTCAGGCATTTACTTGCAAGTTGCTGACTGCAGGCGTGCGCACAGTGCGGCGGTGGGAAATGCCCTGCTATTCCAGGACTCGAGAAGATCGGAGACCCTCCTCGCCTTCCGCGGGATCTTGCCTAGCTCAGATCGCTCAGTCTCAGCTCTGTCCGGAAATACCGCTACCCGTGATACAGAAATTCATTTCCTCATCCTCTCTTTACTGCCATGTCAAAATGGGATCTGCGACATAAAAACGACTCCGTGTTTCTTGGCCTTCGCCCCCTCTCCCCTCTCTCCATCTTCCGTCCACGACCCCGTTCCTTTTTTCCTCATCCATGACCTGGATTCCGAAACGCTCTTTCGCGGAAGGTACGTCCTCGCACTTTCCGTCTCGATTATTTGTCCTTCACGAAGATTTTAGTTGAGGAAATTCTGACTGCCCCAGGCAGCCTGCATGAACTCGAGTCCGCGATCATCGACGGGCAAAGTCATCGTRTTTACAAGAACTTGTGGCCTTCTCTTCAAGATTTCTGGTTATGGGCATCGGCAGAGCACGCTGACAAGGACTACATTGTCTTCGAGTCTCAGCGGTWTACCTACCGTGAAACTTTCGAACGCTCGGTCAAGGCGGCTAGCATTTATCAGGACGTGTATGGTGTTCGAAAAGGCGATCGAGTTGGTATATGTTCTAGGAATTATCCCGAATATCTTGTCGCTTTTTGGGCGTGCCGTACGTGTATCACTTCTAATCTTCGATTGCTTGATAACATTCTCTTCTCCAGACTTGATTGGGGCAGTCGCCGTATTGGCGAACGCGTTCGTGCATCCTCAATCAATYATCATGATTTCCCACTAAAACATTTCTTGTAAAATAGCTGGTTACCCCTTGACGCGCTGCATTACTGTCTCGTGCACACCCAATGCAAACTCATAATCGTGGACCCAGAACGCGCCAACATCTTGGAATCCGTCGCATCACATATGTCTCAGAATGAAGGTGTTTGCGGCATTGTAGTCATCGAGAGCCATGAAGGGAAGGGTGATTGGCATGACATGGACGATTGGGCAACAGTGGTACRATCTTACACAGARGACCCAGCACTTTTTCGTTCCAGRCTACCGAAGATCCTGCCTGAAGACAACGCAACCATAATATTCACATCTGGCACGCATGTCAAGTCCAYTTGTCTCCTAATCGGTWTMACTGACGCGGTTTCAACAGGACCGGTCTTCCCAAAGGCGTCTTGAGCACGCAGCGYCAGTTCCTGACCAACGTTCTAAATGTCAGGCCCGATTCTTCTCTCGGATGCGCATACACNNTCATATCTCTTCCTCTGTCAGGTACTGGTCGGATCACGACGTGCCATCCTCCGACGAGGAGAAGARCTACCTGACTTCCCCCCGCCTGGCCCGCAAAAGGGCGTTCTAGTCTCCGTTCCACTCTTCCATGTGACGGGGTCCACAAGCCTATCTGTATGGCYATCCCACACGCCACTWTCCTTTCCGTTAATTCTYCCTMTAGATGATGGCTTCTCTGACTGGTTTGAAAATCGTTCTGATGCGTAAATGGATTCCAGAAGCAGGTAAGGGAACCCRCTCTCCGCTTGTCTCGTAGYGKYGGTGCTTATTMGATGTAGCTGCTAGGTYGGTGTGCGATTGRGCTTCGCTGAAACYATTCTCARCTNNNCGNTTTNCGNANNNNCAGRTTGATCAGAGARGAAAACGTCGGAGTTGCTGGAGGGTGAAATCTTTCCTTGACTGRCTGTTYRATGTTGATRGRCTGACGAGAATGTAGMGTTCCCTCSATGGTGTAYGACTTGACGCAATCSTCGCTTCGMGGGTTTCCGCTGGATTCGCTRCTRTTCGGTGGAGCRCCTGCACCCAATCGACTGGCGATGCAAGCCAATCATACCTTTCCCACTGCAGTTTTGTAAGTCTTCTGTTCTTMWCTTCTTTGCTTGTCACATYTCGGRTGGTAATTCGGGAGCAAAGTCACTTACACTCTCGTTTATAGGAGTCAAGGATATGGTTTAAGCGAAACTAACTCTAGTACGCTYYCRTCACTCTCTTCTAGTTTCAACTTAATCATGGCGCGTTTTCTATCCWTAGTCGCGGTAGCTGTGGCCGGAGAAGACTAYATTACGCGACCCACATGCACGTTCGTATCCGCMTCATATCTTACTGATAAACCAATACCGATAGTTNYTTTTCTTACAGCGGGCGACCATCACCAGTCAATGATGTCATTATCATGAATGGTGAYTCYGAATGTTCTGTCGACCAGGTCGGGGAAGTATGGTTGTAAGCCCTKRTTCYRTTYCTCTAGTCTCRCTGTCTAAGATTAACACACTATYAGACGTGGACCAAATGTGATGCGGGGATATTGGCGGGATTCTGAAGCCACAGACAAGGTGAATATTCATCRCWCCATCGGCCACAAACKCTATYTCCTAACCCTCTGAATTCTAGGTCATAACGAAGARTGGATGGCTTAGAACTGGGGATCTCGGRTATCTCGACAAAGAAGGCTTCCTCTACATTAAGGAYCGAAGTAATATTCATCACCYCTCTCATYTTTCGGCACCTAATCAACCTTTACCTTTAGTCAAGGATATCATCATCCGGGGCGGAGAGAATATAGTATGTGTCSTTTCGTTCTCTCTGGAACCGTGCCGTTTTCTAACTCTTCGCTAGGCCTCGGTTTCGGTCGAAAATGCACTGTATGCAAACCCCGCTGTGGCCGAAGCCGCTGTCATCGGTGTACCCGATAAACGTCTAGGAGAATTGGTGGCCGCGGTTGTGTCGATAAAGCCTACGTACCGGGGACAGGTCACGGAGCAGTCGTTGATACAAGCCTTAAACCGGATACCGAAAACTGCGAAGGAGCATCTTCCTCGGTATGCTATTCCTGTTATGATTATGGTGCAGGATCATCCCTTGGGTGAGTCGAGACGTCGTTCTTTCTTGTGGCTTTATGGATGATTCTGTTGGTAGACCACACGCCATCTGGCAAGATCATCAAGGGTGAGCTGCGAAAACTGGCCAGAGAAGAGTGGATGAGGAGATGTATGACTGGTCATGAACCGCTTTCAAAATTATGATACATTGGGCCTACATTGGGCTTCGTACTTCGTTCCTCCAAGCTTACTTCAAGTTTCTGGGCTTTTGACGCTGTCAGTGAGTTCCTATTTCATTTTAGCCATGCCTAGATATTGTAGAGACATTTTCAGCCTTCTACGTACACACTATTACTTTATGTCGCGCCTTATTTTCGTATCTATATATTTTTTTCTTCCTGTGCTTGCCTCTCAAGCCCGAGCTATGACATCAGTCCTATCGAGCCCAATGCAACCTAATTTGGAAGGCAAACCACGTGGATTTCAGCTTGGCGCACTTTAGAGTCAGTGGCCCAAATTGAGACTCGTAGAACCACTTTCCCTTTGACGCTGTTCACGAAACTTATGACCTTTGAAACGCCATGGCCAACCGAAATTCCCCGTCACTCAACTCTCCGACGCTAAGTAGGTCAGATTCCAGTGGTCCCTTCGCTTACCAGACTCGGTTGTTGGAACGCACAAGCTCGCGCGCCGGTTCAATATCACGCAACAACTCTTCACCTCATAAAGACATTCTCGCGAATTTGTCAGGCTCGACGACCACTACGCCGACTTCGACGAGGAAATGGACACCAACGCATCGCGTTGGGCACAGTATGGATGCCATACGCAAGTGGGAGGAACGAGCTAAAGCTGAAGGCACTGATGACATCCCCCATATCCCTCGATCATCGTCTCCGACAAAGATGAGCTATGATTTCAGAAGGCCTATCTCGACAGGGGGATCCAATCGTACCGGCTCGAGTACCTCCTCGACGTTGGATGACGATCGACCCCCTACGCCGCCGCCAAAGAACGAGAAGGAGGACTCATTCAGGACACCAACCTACTTGAAACGCAGGACTATGCCATCGCCTATCATTGCGTCGCCCTTGTCTCCGAATAATACAGGCGCCACCATTGAATCGGGACCTGGGGTCCTTGGGAGGCCTGTTCAGCAGATACACATTCCTAGTTCGTTCACCTCTTCTCTGGCGTCAGCATCGGCGTCTACACCCAATTATCGCACTCGTACCACTAGCCAAGTGAATGTACCCCCGTCGCCTATTCTTCCTTCTTCATCTACAGCGCGATCTGGCAGTGAAAACATCTTTGGTGCTGGGTTGAAGAAAACATCACCACCTGCACGATACCGTCGATCTAATACCGTTGACACGCCGCCGACTACTTGGCAGCAACCTACCGCTAATGAACCTCCGTCTTCATCTACATCGAGCTTGTCTCGGACCCCTGCTACATCAGCCATTTCATCACCATCTGTGCCTTCTCCTTCGCCCAGCATTTCAAGGCGACCCACCTCACTCTATGGCTCACCATATGCCGCACCCCCATCACCTGTCAAGAGTCAATCAAGGCCATCTTCTAGTGCAGGTTTTACGTCGAATACAAGTTTCACTAGCAATTCGAGTTCGCATCTCCCTCTAACCGACGTTTCGACACCTCCTTCGTCCTCGGTCATGTCACCTCCTCAGTATCGCAGTTCATATATGGCGCAGAAGAAGTCTTCCATGTATGGTAGTAACTTAGGCACGGGTAGAAGGTTGGGTAGGCATTTGCCTCGTATAGCAAGTGGCGATGGGGATGAGAACTGGCAGGAAGAACGAACGGATGATGCGAGCGAGAGCCGGAAACAGAGACGCGAACGACGCGTCAGAGAATGGGAACAAGAACATCCTACACCGACCGTGCGGCGAGGTCTAAGTGTTGAGCCGGCTCCTGGCGGCGGAGACGATGTTGCTGGTATCCCTGGTCGGCGACGGTTAGCCAAAGATTCTCTCCCGACGACCCCAGTGTCTCCCCTCCCATCGGCTCGATTGTTGCGAGGTACATGGGCGGATGTTCAGAGGCAGCATATTCAAGCATACGAGTACCTTTGTCACGTCGGTGAAGCTCAGCAATGGATCGAAGGATGCTTGGGCGAGGAACTAGGTTTTGGGGTGGTTGAAATGGAAGACGGACTGCGAAATGGCGTTGTTTTGGCGAAGCTGGTCAGGGTCTTCCAAGGGGAGAGTGTCGTCCGCCGAATCTATGAGGTATGTGTACGTGCTCTGAGATCTATGATGACTGTTGAATGTCTTCAAGGCGCCTAAACTCGATTTTCGACATTCCGATAATATCAATATATTTTTCAACTTCGTGCGAGAAATTGGTCTTCCTGAAGTAAGTTCCCTTTTGCAAGTTGATTCTGACACAGCTAAATATCCTTCAAGTGCTTCATCTTCGAATTAACCGATCTATATGAGAAGAAGAATTTACCCAAGGTCGTGTATTGCGTACATGCTTTGAGGTTCGTCAAAATATTCCCGCTTCTTGGTCCTCTTTAACTTTCATTCACAGTCATCTACTCGCTCGCCGTGGGATGGCCGAGCGTATTGGAAACTTATATGGTCACCTCAAGTTTTCTGATGACCAGTTGCAGAAGACGCAGAAAGGTCTCGCCGATGCTGGCGTACCCATGCCCAATTTCAGTAACATCTCCAGGGAGCTTGCTAAAGAGATCAATGAAGAGCCCGAGCCTGAAATTGAGACTGAGGAAGAGAGTGAGTGTTGCGTCCATTGCAGAAACCTCCAGGCTTAGTTTCGTTTGTAGAACGGGACCGTTTGTTGATGGAGAACGAGGACTCGATTATCTTGGCGCAAAGTCTCTTTCGTGGATACCTGGCTCGCAAATCCCAGGCGGCTCTCCTCATGCGCATGAAGTTGTCGGAGCGATACGTCACTAAGCTTCAGGCACAGTTTCGTGGTGCGTTGGCTAGGAGACTGCTTCACCAGCAGCGAGAATCCCAGTTGGAGTTACTTCCGTGGATCATCTCTCTCCAAGCTACCTCTCGTGGTGTTCTTGCTCGTCGGCGTTGGCAGACGAAGTTACGTCTCATTCGAGGATCTGTTCCTTATGTCGTCAAGGTACAAGCTCAGCTGCGTGGTATCCTTGTACGCCGTCACTTTGCCAGGCTCAAGGGCGCCCTGCGAAAGAGCACCGTATCGTTTACCAAGCTCCAATCAGTTGCTCGTGGCCGAATTGCCAAGAACGCTCACAGTCAACTTGCCAAGACCTTCGCCTCACCTCCCGTGTTTCATTCAGTGGCAGCTCTGCAAGCCATTGCTCGCGGGGCATTAGCACGTCGCAAGATCGCTAGACTTCATCATCAGTTAAAGCGAGTTGAACGGAGCGTGACCGGTGTTCAAGCTCAGTGCAGAGGCCTACTAGTGCGGAGACGGTTCCACAGTCAACTGGACAGGCTCGAGGATGTCACAAGTGTCATCATTCGCATCCAAGCTGCTTCGCGCACATTCCTTGCGAAGAAGCGACTTCTGTCGCTTATCAGGGGCCTTCGACGTTCTACACCTGCTCTTGTTGGTCTCCAAGCTCGAGCCCGGGCGAAGCTAGCGCAACAGAAGCATGTTAACTTGCAGAAGGCTTTGGTTGAAACGAAAACCATCGTCGCTGTCAATAGTTTTCAGGCTCGCGCTCGAGCTGCTCTGGCACGAAAGAAGCACCAAGAGCTTCATCGTGAACTTGAATTTCATGTTCCAGATATGGTGGGCCTACAAGCCGCCGTTAGGGGAGCAATGGTCCGTCTTGAGTATCGTGCGTGGAGGGACCACCTGCGTAACAGCCAGCCGGTTGCCACTATCATCCAGGCAATGCTTAGAGGCGTACTTCTCCGACGCAAGTTCCGAGAAAAGATGGCGTACTACCGTGCCAATTTGTCCAAGGTCGTGAAGATCCAATCTTTGTTCCGGGCCAAGGAAACGAGAGAGCAGTACAGGCAGCTAACAATGGCGACCAATGTGACCACGGGCACTATCAAGAACTTCGTACATCTCCTCGATGACTCTGAGGCTGATTTCCAGGACGAAATCAAAGTTGAACGCCTCCGGAAGAAAGTTGTAGAGAGCATCCGAGAGAATCAGGCCTTAGAAAAGGAAGTTGATGACCTCGATGTCAAGATTGCACTGGTTGTCGATAACGCAAAGAGCACGGAAGAAATCCTCAAGCTACGGCGTCGTCATGGGGGCGACTCGGCCACTCTTCGTGCTGCCCGAGCCTCCTTGCTTGCTGCTCACAGTGATCCTTTCTCCGGTGCTGCTAGCCTTGATCGCGAAGCGAAGCGCAAACTGGAATTGTACCAGCAACTCTTCTACCAACTCCAGACCCGCGGTGACTATCTTAGTCGCCTTTTCTTGCAATTGTCATCGGACGACACGCCAGAGAAGAGCAGGAAGTTTACCGAGCGCGTGGTGCTCACCCTATTTGGATATGGTCAGGGTCAGGGTCGGAGAGAGGATTATCTTCTGCTGAAACTCTTCCAAGTTTGTCCGTTCTTTCCTTAACGCTAACCAGCGACACTCACCCTCGTGGTCCCCTAGCAATCCATCCGGGATGAAGTCAAGTCAGCCACTTCCATCGATGATATCATCAATGGTCACCCCACGTACATCAACATCGCGTTGCATTACATGCGCTCCAAGCATGCCGTGTATGTTCGTGACGCGTTGAAAACGGTTATCCAAGATGTCATTCAGACCGATGATCTTGACCTTGAGGCGGATCCATCTATAGTGAGGATACAGTAGATACGGTGGCTGCTGCTCGCTAAACCCCCACACAGATACATCGCACCAGAATCGAGCTTGAAGAACTCAGATCGGGAGTAGCAAGTGCTACTCCGAAGGACCTCTCGTTCCGCGATGCTCTCAATGACCCAGCTACTCGTGCTGAATACATCAGGCGTGAGTGTTGCCCTATCACTGCACGCTAGCCCTCGTACTTAAACATCGTCCCTTAGATCTGCAAGTGTTGCAATGGTGGACGGAAGCCTTCGTCACTGCTCTCACTCAGTCCACGAAGAAGATGCCTTACAGTATGAGATATCTTGCACGCGAAACACTGGCAGCTGTTCGAGTGAGTTCAGAACTTTGCTTGCCGCAGAACAGCCTTTCATCAGGACATTCTTCAGGATCAATTCCCCGGTTCTTCCGATGAGGTCCTTGCATCTTGCATTTCTCGGCTTATTTACTACCGATACATCAACCCGGCTATAATGTACGACATGCCTCTTTGCCGCATTCCTCGCTTACCCTCGCCGTTCCAGAACCCCAGAAACCTTTGACATAGTGGACAAGACTATCGACATTGGCTCTAGGAAGAATCTTGCTCAGATATCGAAGATTCTGGCCCAAATCACTACGGGAAGCGAGTTTTCAGATGACAACCCCAGTTACATACCTATCAATGGTTACGTGAGCAAGGCCATTGGCCAAATGACTGCGTGGCTTCTTGAAGGTAAGGGTCGAATCTTGGAACAGCGATGGACCATCTTGACTTTGCAATATAGTTGCTAACGTGGCCGATGCGGAAACTACATTCCATGCTCATGAATTCCTGGATGTAACTGTTCAGCCAAAGCCTATCTGTATCTCTCCCAATGAGATCTACACCATGCATGGCTTACTTTCTCAGCACCTTGATCGTCTGGTGCGTAGTCACTCACAATTCGGTCAAATGCTTACATACCTATCCGGTACGCAGGCACCTCAACCCAACGACACATTGCGGGTCATCATAAGCGAATTGGACGGTGTGCCACACCTCAACGATGAACTGAAGGATGCCCGCGATGGAGCTATCACGCTTGAGCTAACCAATCGTTTCGCGCACGTTTCAGGTAAAACCGCCTCAGTGTATCCATCTAGTCATATTAACACTGTTTCAGATCCTGAAGCTGATGAGAAGGCGCTATGGGTTCAAGCGAAGCGAGGTGTTCTCGCCATCCTTCGGGTTCAACCCGCTCAGGAATTAGTCGAGGCACTTATGAGACCAGTGACAGAGGCGGATGAAAATCGTTGGGAAGATATCCTCGACTATGAGATGGAAACCGAGCAGGTACGCAACGTTGATCGGCGTATGCCTTCTACATCAGGAGCCGACGCAACCTACCGGCTAGAGGATATTCGGTCGTATGTCATCACTCTTCCACCGTCCCACATTTTTTGACCAAGTTCACTCAGGCTCAAGTTTGCCGCTGTGAAAGCCTTGACCATCTCTTTCCTTTTGGATCTTGAAAGTCGAGGGAAGATCAGCAGGAATGACGGGTTCCAGGGCATACTCAACGCAATCGCCGTTGATGTACGCAGTAAACACAGGAAGCGCCTGCAACGACAACAAGAGATGGAAAGCATGAATCAAGCTCTCCGAGACTTAAGTGAACGCAAACGTTCATACGAAGAGCAGATCAATAGCTACCATAGTTACGTCGAGAGTGCAATCAGCACCATGTCCAAGGGCAAAGCGTGCGTATACTTCCTCCGTCTTGCGAGCTATCGTTGACAATTCCTGTTAGTAAGAGCGGATGGGTTGTTCCATTCACCAAACAGTGGTCCCACCTCCGAAACCTTCAGAGATCTGGCCAAGCTCCTCAATTCGGGTCATATCTCTATACCGCGAGGGATCTCTATGAGAAAGAAATCCTGCTTTCTGTCGACCAGTATTCTCCTCGGCAGTTTGACAAAATACACCTCATCATTTCGTCCAACACTGCCGGTGTTTTCAATCTTGTCCTCGAGTCCTCTGTCCATGGCATTACCGCACGAATCGCTGGCGAAGATGTGCGCCTCGAAGATCTACTCCAAGCTCGCTTCGACAATAGATCTTCGTATTCGTTATTCAATGGCATTGTCAAAGTCAATTTGAACCAATTTTTGTATCAACTAAACAAAAAGTATGTCCCTCTCCCTTTCAATGATGGGTCACTCACAAAGTTCTCGACACAGGTTCTATCGCTCAAGTTTCTTCTTTGGTTGATTTCTTCCGTGTCGATTCCTTCGTTCTCTCCTCAATCTGTAACCATCATTTGCATGTAGCCATGGCATTTAATTTCATTCGTACCATCTTTCCTATCCTTCCTTATGTTACAGGAAGTATTGCTGCCTACAAGGTGAATCTGAAATCTGGATGGCGGTCTCCGATAGGTGCCCTCGTTTTCCCTAACTCCCAAAGCGCTTCATATGCTGCAATATTGTGTTGGCGACGTCCTTGTTGTCGAGCGTTATTCTCCCACATGCAGTAAACCCTATAGATGAGGAGTTATCAGATGCAACCAGAGGGGGCGGATTGTTTAGCATACACGTTGGCCGCCGTCAAAACCCAGGCGAGTACGAGGAAAGCCAACGATATGCTGTGACCTCGAATGTACCTCGGAGCTTGATCTGATGACAGTATGGTCAACATTCTCCTGCTGCCTTCGTAAGTGAGCTTACCGCTCGTGTAGATAAAAGTTGCCACAAANCCCCCTGAACCGGATTGGTCAAAGAAAGAACTTGCTACAGAGATCCCAAATAACGAAAAGTATCACACACCCAGTGTTAGCGACAGCCAATTGCAGCTGTTGGTATTGTCAAATTGTCAGTATCATGCTCTATCTGAAGCCGAGCTATAATTCGCACCGCAGTAGTAGTTGCTTTCTTGTAATGTCCGCTACTATTATTGGGCAAGATAGATCTAATGGGCGATTATATCAGACGTGCCATGGAGAAACCGATAGCAAAAATAACTCACAAAATGCACGGAGCAGACGGGTATCTACAAGACGCCAGTCGACTCAAGCGGATGAAATGATATACTGAGAACTTACACTCCAGAGGCCATTAGAAAGACTGCGGCGTATCTTCCGGTGTTTGTCTGTGCGGTGATTGCGACGATATATCCTGGGCGAACGTGTGCCCCCTTGAGCGTGGTGAACCATATGAGCGACGGCAACAGTGGACTTACCAATAATTGCAAGGGGCAAGCAAATCAGGATAAACGGCCCTCTCCACTTGAGCCTGTCACTAAGAATAGCTACAATGACTAGAATGAATGCAATGGAAGAACCATTCAGCTATAGTCATATTGTCCGGTATTCATTGATGCCTTACCGGTGAGAACGACGGCAGGAACATATGGGGGAACTAGATGGAGGCGTGCGGAGAGGGTGAAACTACATCAGTGAAATGACGTGGTAATGACCCATAGTGGAAGACGTACCGGTATGCAACTGCGCTTGCTCCCCAGAATATCCTAAACCTGACACGATGGTAGGTCTGTTGGAAATGTCAGCTATAAATAAATGCGAACATAGGAAAACATTGACAAGAATAGCGAATAAGAGTAGAGGCTGACTATGAGGCCAAAATACGCGAGGCCGGTTAGCCAGACTTGGATATCCATGACACCTGGTGGACTGTTCGATCAAAACCAAGTCACCCATAATAGGGGACCTACCCCTGAGAACTTCGCTCCATTCAAACTCCTCGTCTTCCTGACTTACGGATTGGACTACCTGAGGGGAAGCATCATGGACGTGCACATTCTCAGCCTTTTCAGTTTCCTGACTTGATGCCGGAGTACTGGAGCGATAAGCTGGGGGAGCTGACGCCGTCACATCGTCCATGCGAAAACGCTGCACTATAAATAGGCATCATGATCGCGAAGTGGGGAAGCAGGGGATCTATATTTTTAAAGGTTTCTCCGCGACTTCAGAGAGCTGAGACTCACAAGCAAACACTCTTTCTTCTTCACTGAGAAACTTGGCCGTTTCGATGCTGCCTGGGAGGAACACTGCCGCGATAAGGCCAAATAAAACGGTTGCAATCCCTTCGAGGACAAATATCCAGCGCCATCCAGCCAAGCCCCCGATTCCATCCATTTTGGAAATGGCAGTGGCAAGCAAGCCTAAAAGCATGTAATTCCTGGGGTATTATTGGACGAGCGAAACGGGCATACCTCCAAATGCGCCAGACAGCGAAGCTTTTCGGTACCATCAGTTTCGAAGGTCTGCAACATGTGGTGCACCTTACCGGAGGCATAAAATATGCCGACTCTGTCGTTGAGTGATGGTTAAGAACGAGCGGCATAAATGAGATGCCACGGTACAACAGACCGGAGTTGGAGTTCGTGCCGCTTGTAAATTGTGCTCAGGTACAAAATCTAATGAGTGAGTCAGAGATTTTAAACGGATAGATAGGCAAACTCCATACGATGCCAGGAAGTAGCCCACCCTCGCACACCCCGAGACACATTCTTACCACCACCAGCCCAGCAAAACTGTGAACGAGGCTCGTGAGTGTGGTGACTACACCCCATAGGCAAACAAGAATAGGGATCCATCGGTTTGCACCGACTCGTTTGATGACCCAATTGGATGCTAGGTGAATATGGTGTCAGCGAGTAGGTCATTCTCGCCCGTGAGTACGTACGAAGCTCTGTGGTGATGTAGCTTATCTGTATGTCAGGACTAGATTATTGCATACGATGCCGAAGAATCCTACGATGCATAAAANCACTGCATAAGTAGAATGAGGGAGCGAAGGCCAGTCAACGAAGGAAGGGTGCGTGCCGGCCAAGATAATGTTGAATTGATTTCCATGCAAATGTGTGTCCCGTTCGAGACCAGCAATCCTACCACGGCAGGATACGATGAGTGAATTACGCTCTTTCAGGGATGTCACTTACCTTGCATTCCCGATATTACTACGGTCGATAAAGTTAGCGAGCCAAAGCTATCTCCGAGAGATTGGTATGTAGGTGAGCCAGGAAAACGGTCAAAGGGATACACACCAGTGCTAAAGGAGGCAAGATACGGCAGTCGAGCTTCCACAAGATGCGTTTCGTCAAGGTGTGATTACTGTCAGATGCCATCGTTGAGCCACAGAAGTGGGCGAAGGTGGGATGGTTAAAGTAAGCGTGTGCTTAAGTTTAGCTTGGATTAGATGTCAGATATATAAACCCACCTCTTCCCCACATGGCGTGGTCACTGGAACTTGTTTCTGATGGATTTAAACGGATGCCGTTGGGGGCAATTGAACTTATGGAATATCCTGAGAGGAACTCCCTATTGTTGGTTCGTCAGAGCTTCTTCAGAGCCGGACCTCTTTTGAGCACCTGCCTAAAGGAACAAAGACATCCAACAGAGACTTAATCTAAACTTAGATTGAACCTGGATGCAAGTTGGCGCCCCTAACGTGATGGCCTTGTGACTCCTGAACGTCGCGTGGTGAGGTCTATTTATAACACTCACCAGGACTTGGCGTTGGACGAAGGTCGAGTTGTCCAATGTCGGCGCCAGGATTTCCAGGCCCACCTCCTCTGCCACCCGGCTGGTCGCAACACACAGGTACGCATCCCTTTGCATCATGCGTGCAACGATATGGCTGACTGGGGTTATCTGTGTAGCACCTGGAGGTCAATCGTATTACTTCAATGCTATATCCAAGGAGTCAACGTATGTGCGACCGCTACCTGCATTTCCCTTGCCCTCGCAATCCCAACAGCCGAGCAAGAAGAAAACGGAAAAACCCCTCGTCAAGACTCCGATTCCTGGAACCAACTGGCTGCGCGTGAAGACGACTGAGGGAAACGTCTTCTATACCAATAAAGCGCAGAAATCGAGTGTTTGGACGGTCCCCGACGAACTTAAGGATGCGGTTGCTGCGCTAGAGGCCGAAGAGAAAGAAGCCGCGGAGAGGGCTGCTCGTGAAGCTGAAGAAGCTATGGAATCTGTGAAAGATGAACAGTTGAAGGAGATAGAAAGGATCAGGTCGGAAGTTGAGGGGATGGTGAAGAGGAAGGCTGAAGATCCGGAGCCGGTTAGCGAAGTCGCTTCCAAAAAGCCGAGGATAGAGGAGGACGAGGAGGACGATGATGATGATAGCGAGGAGGAAGAGGAATGGCAAAGGGAGGCTGCAGCTCAGCTGGCCGCTGAAGCAGAGGAGGAGAAGAAGCGGAAAGCAGAAGAGGAGGCTGAGCGACTCAAGGCAGAAGCAGAGGCAGAAGCAAAGGCAAAGGAGCAACCACAAATTGTGATGCCTGAACGCGTCGACCTGTCCATCGAGGAAGCCAAAGCACTCTTCAAGGTAAGCCTATATTTGCTTGCTCATTCATTATTCGCGCTTTCTAATCCACATATACAACTCAGACTCTACTTAGGGAAAAGGATATCAATCCTTTGATGCCTTGGGATACTTCCCTCCCACTCTTCGTGTCAGATCCTCGTTATGTGTTGCTACCTTCAGTTTCGGCCCGTCGGGAAGCCTTTGATGAATACTGCAAAGAGCGCGCACGCGAACTTCGGCAAAGTCAAGTGAAGAAAGAGAAGGAAGACCCAAAGGAAGAGTTTGAGAAGCTACTAGAGCAGGAGGTGAAGAGTACTCGGATGAGTTGGACTGACTTCCGAAGAAGCTGGAAGAAAGATCGACGTTTCTGGGGCTGGGGCCGCGACGATAGAGAACGGGAGAAACGGTTTCGTGAATTTCTCAAGGAGCTCGGGGAAAGTAAGTTTCACAGTCAACAATCATATCTGTTTTCCGGATAGCCTTATGCAATGCCCACCAGAGAAACGTCAGGCGGCTCAACAGGCCGAGGTCAACTTTTTCGCGCTTTTGAAGGAGCATGGAAACATCACTGAGAACTCTGTGTGGAAAGAAGTTAGCTCCCTTTTCGGCGTCGCATCGTCTATGTCACTGACAAATGTTGCACTAGGTGAAGCGGAAACTCGTCCATGACCCTCGCTACGACGCAGTTGGATCTTCTTCCTTGCGAGAAGAGCTCTTCAATACCTATCTGAAAGCTGGTAAATGGAAAGATTCTTCGTCACCGTCTCTTCCGTCCGAGCAGCAATCTTCTAAGACAGCAGAGGATGCCGATACAGAGACGAGGAAGAAGGAGCGCAAGGAAAGAGCGGTTAAGGAACGCGAGCAAAAGGTCAAGGCCGAGCGTGGTCGCGTCGAAGCTGAAATTGACCGCTCAAGAAAAGGTCTTTCTAAAGAAGAAGGGGAGCGGGAATTCATGTGCGCCTTGTCATCCTCTCTTTGACTTGTAACGGGTGTGGCGCTCAACATGGCTTTTTTCCCTTGGTCTACAGGTCTTTACTCACCGACGCTATCAGAGAACCGACGGTACGGCTGATCTTATTCTACGAGCACATACTCATTCTGTTTGCAGGCATCTTGGGATTCCATACGAGCTCAGCTCGAGACAGACCCTCGATATGAAAATTCGCCATTATCCCTCAACCATCGAATCAACCTCTTCCATCAACATATCAAGCGGCTGTCGGATAAGTATATGAATGGGCTGCACTCCCTATTCGAGACGCATGCTCCTTCTCTCGCCACCAAATTCACCTCACTTCCTGTAGCCGAAGTTCTAGCTTCACTTCCTGCATCGAAGTTAGGACTAGACATTGATTCGTTGGAAGACGAGTTTAGTCGTTGGAGCAGAACGAGGAGCCAGAATGCTCGCAAGGCCTTCGACGAGATGATGTCAGAGAATTCGTTCGTCGAATTTTGGGGACGTCTTGGGAAGATTGGCGGCGAAGGGGTGGATGGTGGCGTCAAGGCGGATGACATCGGTGAAGATGAAGGCGAGGCGTTCGGTGGTAAGGTTGATATGAAAGTCCTAGCGAAGAATATCGATGTCAGTGATATCGAGAAAGTCCTCAGGGTATGTCTTCATCCTTTTCGTTGTGTCGTAGACTGTACTCATCTCATCTCCATAGAACGATAAAAGATATGTCATGTTCGACCATGTACCTGACCAAAGAGAACAATGGATTCGTGTAAGTGCTGACATTTGTGCATGATGTGGTTGATTTGAGCCATCCTTGTCTTCCTCAGGCGTATCTCTCTGAGCTCTCTGCTCCAAAATTATCTGTACATCTAGCACCTCCTAGTTAGTTTATTCTAATCCGGACCGCCATCTGCGTCATTATTGCATGAGCACCCTGCATCGCGTGCGCGTGATCACTGGCATGTATCTTCGAACGCATTCGCGACTTGACACGTCGTTCTCCCCTCAAGCTTTCACCAGCGAAAATGATGAACTGTGGGAATGGTCCAGGAGATGATTGACAGTAAGCGACCCAGTTGAGTACAAAAGGAAAGCTTCTCCGTGTAAGACTTCAAGGGGTGACACGCTCTGACACGTCAGAGATCATATTTATTGCCGGAAATACCTGGCACCTCGTCCGCATCTCTCTCTTTTTCTTTTTCTTTCTCTATTCCAAGGTTGGACGTGAAGCTCAAGGCTTTACACAGAGAGCCAGTATGCGGCTTCTTCGTACTTTCGTTCTCGCCTTGACCGCTGTAACTTCGTACGCTCAACTCGAAGACTTGACCAGCGACGTCCCGAAGGCAAAGCACAATTACCAGGTACGTCTGCGGTGTGCTTGGGTCAAAGCTGGGGGATTGACTGGGGGAACGATAACAGAGTGATGTCGCCCGTCTGCGTAAAATTGTGATCAACAGGTGCGCAACCCAAACTGCATTCCGTCATTCTGTGTATTGACACGGCTACTTTTTCTCATAGCTTGTATTCTCACAAGTAAGTCGCAATTGATGTATACAAGGGAATAGCAGACCTGACACCGAATTTCAGAGACATCTTCATCCGTGAACTCATTTCAAACGCGAACGATGCAATCGAGAAGCTTCGACTCACGGCACTGAAGGACAAGTCAATATGGGACGGTAGTAACCCACTCAACATCACGCTCAAGCTCGTCAAGCCTGAGGGTGAACAACCTGCCCGTATCATCATTGCCGGTACGCGTGAATTTGTTGATCATTGGTTCATGTACTAACGTCTTCGTACAATAGACACTGGTATCGGTATGACACCGGAGGAACTGACGACAAACTTGGTGGGTCCGCTTCGTATTGCCCCATCATTCAAGTGACTTACAGATTCCGCAGGGTACACTGGCAAAATCGGGTACCTCCGACTTCCTGGCTCGCGCAGAAAACAGTGACGCAACTGGACAGGGCAACTTGATTGGTGCTTTCGGTCTTGGGTTCTACAGTAGTTTCCTGGTCGCCGACCGTGTCTACGTCGCGTCCATCCCTCCCAAAACTGCTCAAAATCCCAACCCCGTCCAACACGTATTCAGCTCCTCCGCCGATGATAGCTCTTTCGAAATTTACCCCGACCCTCGTGGAAATACTATTGGTCGCGGTACGGAGATCACCCTAGTGCTGAAAGAGGACTCGTTGGAATACTTGGACGCTGATAAGCTCTCTGAGTTGATGTGAGTTCTTGAGGTTGCGTGTTTGGCAGGTCACTGATGTTATCCAAGTAACAAACACTCTTCCTACTCATCGGCCTTCCCTATCTACCTGTTCACTCAACGTACGGAGGAAGTTCCGGATGAGGAAGCTCAACCAGAGGGCGAGACCGCTACCACATCCGCCGTCGAGGAGGAACCCACTGTGGCGAAGGATGAAGACGAAGCAGTTATCGAAGAGGTTTCTGAGGATAAGAAAGAGGAAGAAAAGCCACCTGTCAAGACCAAGACTGTAGTCGTTGATGAGTGGAAGCACCTCAACTCGCAACCTCCCATCTGGATGCGGTACGTCCTCTTTCTATCTATCACATCGAAGTCATACTGACCCGTCATGCGCAGTGATCCCAAAGATGTCACCAAAGGTACTTGACTTGAGTAATGCGTGGCATCGATTCGTACTCACTTAAAGCCTTCATCAGAGGAATACACCGACTTTTACAAGGCTTTCTTCAAGGAAGTCGAGAGTCCCCTCGCATGGCATCACTTCTCCGGAGACTCTGGATCTGGTGTCTCCTTCCGCGCAATTGTGTTCGTTCCAGGAAGGCTGTGAGTGTGTACCGGTGATCCACTTGGTGCTGTCCCCTGACTTTCCATATAGCGAGGAGTCTTATTGGCAACAGCCCCTTCAATCACGCTCGAAGGACATTCGACTTTTGGTCAAACGCGTCTTCATCACCAACGACTTGGGCGAGGATGGCTTACCCAAGTGGGCCAGCTGGGTCAAGGTTGTCATTGATGGTACGCGCCCCACGTCCATTCATAATGTCCAACGTCCTAATCAACTTCTGTTTTGTAGCCGAGGATCTCCCATTGAACGTATCTCGTGAAACTCTCCAATCTACTCGCTTCTTGAAACAAATCAAGACAATCATCGTCAAGCACCTTATCAGCATGTTCAACAAACTTGCAGACGAGGAACCTGGCAAATTCGAAAGGTTCCAAAAGCAATACGGTTCGGTTCTGAAATTGGGTGCCGTTGAGGATACCAAGAATAGAGAGAAGCTTGCCGCCTTGACTCGATTCCACACCAACCGCAAGGAAGACAAGGGTGTCGTGTCCTTGGATCAGGTTCGTGACTTTCGTTTACTCATCTCCTCCTCAACCTTACCTTGCGCTATAGTACTTGGAGAACAAGAAGAAGGGCCAAAAGCAGGTGCGTAGTTTAGTGTATGATACAAGGGTCTTTCTTAACCGTTTCCACAGATCTTCTACCTTGCTGAGATGGGCAGGGAGTTTGATGATTTGAAGAAGAGTGTCTTCATCGAGAAACTTGATGCTCGTGGATACGAGGTTCTGCTCTTGAATGAACCTCTAGATGAAATTCTTGTTCAGAACGTTCGCGCCTGGAAGTGAGTTATTGTTTCTTCGCTTCCCTTGCGTAGGCCCTGACATTGCTCCTAGGAAGGTCCCCTTCCAAGACGTCGCTAAGGCTGGTCTCAAGTTCGGTGACGAAGGTAAGACCATCGTCTGTATCCGGTTGCTATGTGTTCTCGGCTAATCTCGAGTGCTGGTTAGATTCACTCGCCGATGAGAAGGCTGAACTCGAAGCAGCTAAGGAAAAGTACAAGCCGCTCTTGGATTACTTGAAGAAAGAGGTTGGAGACAAAGTCCGCGATGGTGGGTACTCTGCTTATCCTGTTTCTCGTATCGATGTTGACGAGTACTGCACAGTTGTCGTTTCCAACAGACTAGTGAAGAGTCCTTGCGCTATCGTCGCTGATCAACATGGTTACACCGCCAACATTGAACGTATGATGAGTACGTGATCTTCAATCATCTGCGACCGACTTCCCCCCCCTTAATCCTCGCTACGCAGATGCCCAAAACGCTCAGAAAGAGCAAGATAAATCAATGCTCCACGAGTTTGCCAAGAAGCAGAAATTGATGGAAATCAACCCCCGTTCTCCTCTCATCGAGGGTCTTCTCCGCCGCATTGAACAGCTCCCGGCTGAAGGAGAAGAAAGGGACTTGGAAGCGGAAGACGAGATCAGAGAAGTCGCGTCCATCCTCGTTGACGGCGCCCTGGTGCGCTCCGGATTTGAAGTCCCCGACTCCAATATCTTCTTCGAACGCGTTGACAGGGTTCTTCGTCGCTCTTTGGGTGTATCAGAGATGGCTCCCACAGACACTTCTGTCAAGCCTGCTCCTCCTGTTGATCCCGAACTCCCCACCGAAGAAGAGGAACCACCCTTCGCATTCCCTCCTTCATTCCCTCCGGAGGATCCCAACGACGATGGAAAGGCCAAAGTCATCCTGCCTGATCACATGAAGGATAAGGTTCAAATTGAGATGGAGGAGATCGACGAGGATGGCAACCCCGTTCCTCAACACGACGAGCTCTAAATTAAAATTTACCGATGCTTTGTAGTCGTTCACTGTAGCATAATTTATCATCATCTCTTGCAGACTAGCCGTTGCGGATCTGAGGGTTTGAAAATTTGACGAATCTTCGCTGCGGGTCTCCTTGAGTATGCTAGCAATGTAGATGACCTCAACGGGAGTCGACACCAAAAATGATAGCAAAAACGTAGTGCTGTGATATTTACGCCGAAAAGAAAGAGCTACCTCCCATATCCACCTCTATAACGGGGTCCAGAGGGCGGCTTTCTCTCATCATACCTGTGACCACGCCTATCCTCTTCGTCCCGTTCTCTTCGTCTGTCCCGATCCCGATCCCTGTCTCTATCCCTATCCCTTCTATCTCTGTCTTTATCGTATCTCGGCTTGGACGAACTTTGACCATGACTTTCAGGCTTGGTCGGCTTCAAGCCATTACGAGGGTTTGGACCAGGCCCATGAAGGCGGTCGAGGAGGCTCTGAGGTTTACTCGACTCAGCCTTGTTCCCCACATCCTGGCGGATCGGTCCCATTTTAAACTTGATAGTCTTCCCCCCATGCGATTCACCAGACCCTCCACTTTTCTCCCTTTTCCTATCCGCAGATTTCGGTTTAGCTGGTTTCGACAACCCGGAAATAACAGTGCGTCTCCGTGATCCCTGTGCGAACCAGTCTTCCTCTTCATCCTCCTCTTCTACTTCTCTAGCACGTTTTTCCATCTTCGCTTTACTTTTCTTCCGGCCTTCCTTGCCAACATTTCCAGGCAACTTCGGGTCGACAAAATCGGGTTCTGTCCATGGTTGGGCTTTTCGAGGTCGGGAGGTCGATGGTTCGATGGTTGCCTCCGAAAACGGTCCCGTCGAGGTGTTGTGCTCGCTGAACGCCGATGGTTCGTCGGGAGGGCGATGAGCCCTGCGTTCAATTGTACAATCCTGGGATACGAGGATGAGCTATAACCATTTCATCACGCAGCGAAAACCATGAACCACTCACATCTCCCCAATGTCCGTCATCTCCGCAATTGTAACACCAGATGTCTGTGCCGATGTATCCTTCCCCTCCTTCTCCAATTTCAAGATCATATTTCGATTCACGAACTTGCAAGATTTCTTGACGACCCTCGTCTGAGACATAAGAATACTGCCTCCACAAGGTGGGGCAATCCTGTCGGTGACGTTGATTTGAGCATTCCACGCATACCACGGTAAGTTTAGAGAAGGATACGTACGCTTGTCTTGTGAATATCGCTACCACAACGTTCACAACCATAGTTCGAGTAGTCACCACGATTCGGGCAATTCTAGAGTGTCTTGAATATATGAGTTGGCCTCATGTGAAGAAGGCGAGGGTGATACTCACAGACACTACGTGGCCTTTCCTCCCGCAGCGAAAACAAGTTTTACTAATAGGACATTGACGCGATGGATGTTCATCCCGAGCGCCGCATATTAAACACTGCCAGGGATTAGTGAAGAACAAGCAGTCCAGAGAGAGTAAGACATACAATTATGACTTTACAACCGGACGAGGAATGGTTCCCGCCGCAATTTCTACAAACCCTCTTAACGGGTTGCGGTTCCTCCTTCTCTTCCTCCTCAAAATACCGTACCAGTCCAGACTTCGGATACGTCCGACATTGAGCGTGGTCCAAGGCGAGATCGTTGGGCGTGGGTACTCACTTTACGGTTATCATCATAGTCAACATACTCGATGAAGCTCTCCTCTCCCTCCTCCAGTTCCGAGTCGATAGTCTCCGATTCTCCGACAGCAACGTGGGCAGGGAGCAACAGTTTGTTCTCCGTGCCTGATGGTTTTCCAGGAGCCGCTTCTACATGCTTCAGCGCGGGTTGCAAGACGATGGGTGTAACGTCAACGAAAAACAGAGAGTCCGCGGCGTCCGTTTGTTGACCTTTTATTGCCGGAGTTTCGTCATTGATCAACGCGTCCTTTTTCTCATCCACGCGTTGGATAGACGATGACGAAGGTTGTGTTTGAAGACGAGAGCTGCTTGGTTTTGGATTTCGTCGGGGCCGTTTGCGGGGTTTGGGCGACGGGAGCTCTTTGGTGTCGTCGGAGCCTGACGGTATTATTATTGGTTCGTCCGACGACACCAAGTCTATCACATCGACAGTCATGGCGAACGAGCGGGAGAGTGGGAAGTGGATGGAGGAGAAATTGAAGACCAAGAACGAATTTCCAAATCAGGCAACCAGTGAAACTTTCAAAATGACGTTGGACATGGAGTACACGATGAATGCAAAGTTTATGTTTATCTATACAATGAGTTGAATCCCGAAGTGATCTACAGGTTGAGCTGCTTTTTAGTGACCGTCTCTAATGCGAGTAATCATATCTGAAACGGCGTTAGTCAAACGGAATGAGACTACGCTGTGGAAAACTTGGCGCGTACTTGCGATAAAAGGTTTCAGAGTCACTGGGAACAGTCTGCGGTGGTAAGAGCAATGAGTTTTGCCTTGATCCACGCAACACGATTCGGTGCTTACTTGGTCTCGTCTTGCCCCTCTGCGCTTCAGGCCGTCGTTTTCGAGGGAGCGGCGATGCTCACGATCTTCGCGGAGCCATTCGAGTGCGACTTTATATAATGCCGTGCTTGTCCCCGGTTGAACAGAAGTGTTGGCGAACGGCCACGGCGTAGGTGGCGTTACAAACGACCCAAACCGCATGTGGGCGACGTGAGTGGGGAAATCACTCAGGCCATCAAAGATGTGGGTCGCATCTACACGTTCTTAAGTTGGCATCTCGAGAAAAATAATCAAGACAAGCAACGTACACAGTATCGTCGCGCCTCGTTCTTCACTATCTGACTTGAGGAATTGGAGAAGTTCGTCGCGCACAAGGACATCCAAGTCCACGGTAACCTATGTTGCTAGGTGAGCGTAGCTACCAATGTATCATGAAAAGCACGCGTTACCTCATCAAGAAGGAGAACATCCCAATCAACCATGAGGCCAAAGCACAACTGAACTCTTCGGCGTTCACCATCGGAGATGGCGTGCATGTGCCAGTCCAGATCTATGTCTAGAATATCCAAGAGACGGTCTCGCCGCTCTTTGTGTCTGTAACCACCGACACTATCGAGGAAATGTGAGACCACGATGTCTCCTCTGACAACGGGGTTCATGGCCCTATGTTGAGTGCGTTTAATGAGTAGAACCGAGGGCTGAGCAATGAAACGACGTACCATTCCGTTCCGAGGTAGGTTACACCCGGAGGAGAATCCCGAAACACATCGCGACCTTTGACACGGATATCTGCTCCATCTATGCTAACAAGACGTTTTCCTGCAAGTATTTGGAGGAGCGTCGACTTTCCAGCTAGGAACGCACAAAGAAATGATGTAAGTAAGTGACATATATTATTTCAGGGTCCAAGTCCGCTTGCCTCCATTGGCTCCGACGACGATAGTGCGCGATCCTGGGGGTAGATGAAGCGAGATATCAACCAACGAAGGAGGGTTTAGTGGAGAATAAGAGTAGGTCAGGCCGGTCACCGATATCGTTTCGGTAAAGTCCATGATTTCTGTTGCGTAACGTGTAACAGTCAAAAAACAAACACTTCGAGTCGACTTCGGGTGTGATATTGATCCAATTCCAACTCTGATCGTGGGAATCGCCGACTGACCGTGAGAGAGCGTTGTTCCTAGGAAATCATGTGGCGATGCCGTCGCCTTCGACCTCCCACTCCCACCGTCCAACCCCCACCCCTTCCTCACTCTTCCCGACGACGACGGTGGTCATTGCCTTTAGCTTTCAGCTGAGGATATTAAAACTTCTTTACCCCCCACTTTTCTCTCTCTTCTGTCTTTTCTTGTTTTTAGATCCTTTCATTTCGTCAACTCTCCTTATTTCTTCCAATGCACCTCGACTCTCTTCTCGTTCCACGGCAAAGTAACTGTGTTCGATGTCCAGACACTCCCCCTTGTACTTGTGATGCAGGAACTCAGGACTGCTTCCTAATCAACAGGTATGCTTTCCTGACTTGAATTCTGCGACTAGTGATCTCACGCTCCGACTAGGACTTGCGATACTTGCAGCACCTTTAGATGCGTCGATAAGCCGGGACTAACTAGGCAGGAAAGTAGTGGGGCGGGGCCGGGTGCTTTGGCTGGGGCGGTGGTTGGGTCTCTGATATTTGTTGCTCTTGCCATTGGGGCTTGGTTCTGGTACCGACGACGCTCTCGAGCTCAATCGCACCCTGTTGAGGAAGCCATCCCCGACAAACCCGCTTCTGCTGCAGACGTCCTCAGTAGACCAGATCCTATAGAGAACGCCACCTCCATCCCCGCCCACGGAGCTCAGCACAGTTCGGGTGTACACAAATTCCTCGGGCTCAACGATTGACTTAGATCCTGCTTCGCAACATTCAGGTCACCACTCTCAATTCCCCCCGCCGCACATTCATCATAATCCCTTCGAAGACTCCCAATCTATCCAAACCGCAGTTACTGAAGGCACTAATGTCATTCCTATCGCCCTCGTTCAGCCCGACTCCAACTCCCGCATTTCCGAGGGTTCGACTTCACCTGTTCGCCCGGTTCGTTCACCAGATCTAAATCTTAATCTCGAACACGTCAATGTATCTCGCGACGACCTCAAGCCGGGTGCTTATGCTCGCTCTCAAATATCTGGAATATCAGGCGTGTCATCCCGAAATTCCTACATGTCCAGCGCAAGCTATTCCAGCGATTTCCTCAACGAAGCGCCCATGATCATAACGCCAACCAAGGCCGCAGTCCGCCAAGTCCTGGGCGTTGTAAAAGCGGAGGTTATCAATGCGCCCTCCAACGACAGCCTTCGTCCAATCAACAATCGTCCTGCCCTTCGTTCGCCTCTCGCTGCCACGTCTTTCGGACCATCTGATGTTGTGAAGGAAGCAGAAGACCACGCAGCTGATCCTTTCAGCGATGCCCATTCTGCTCCTGCTTCTGCCTCGGCATCTGTTACCACTTTTGGCAAACCTTCCGAAAGATCGGAGAGTGCTGCTGGATGGGTACCCGATGAACCCACGCTGCCATGGTCAACTCGCTCGGGGGATAGCCGACCTGCTAGCATCAGCACTCAAGCGGCCTCTGTCATCGATATTGGAAGTGCGACGCGGGTCAATGTGGGTTTGGGAGGGTTGAAGGCTCAGTATGCTGTGGCTAGCCCCCCTGTCAGCGCAAACAATCTGCCTCGATCCCCCCTTCGAACTACGATGGGACATCTAGTCACCCCGGTGTCGAGCAACAGCCTTGGAACACTGGAAGAGCAGCAACAGCGCGCTCTTGCCCATGCCCAGGCTCAGGCACAAGCTCAGGATTTGGACAAGGTGAAACGTATCTCGGTCTCCTCTGCCGTATCGGCTACATCGACGCGCGCTGATTCCATCCTCGAGTCTTTCCCATTCGTTCCGCCATCACCTATATCAGATAGACCTCTCCGTTCGCCACCTGTATCACCCCGATCACAGCAATTCAACACACAGCCTCCTTCGTCACCTCTCGCTCAACAAGTGTTTGGTGGACAGACAGATCATCCCTTGGCTTCCGTAAAGGACACTGATCTGCCACCTCCCCCGGATAGGCGGACACTTGGCTTATCCACGGGGTCTCAGCTATCAACAGCCTCTTCTGGTCTGGGATCTTTCCCATTCCACATAGATGCTGGTAGCAACCCCCCAGTTACCCAAGCATCGACTCGTTCATCGTCCGTCGGTGGTCGCCAACGAGCCAGCCTTGACACCCTCGCCCTCACCAGTGATCTAACCTCTTACCCCCTTGAGTTTGAACGCTCCCAACCTCCCCTCCCAAAGAAATAATTTTTCCACGCCTCGAATTCTACAGCAGGCTGTTGTGCAATAGCCGTGTACGCTTTGACATGATTTGACTTCTTTTATTTCTTTCAATTATATCTATATATCCCACTTGCTTGCAAGCTTCATAGTTGCGCCGTTCATTTCATTTTCGATTTTGGTCGGGTTGTTAGTTGCTGATTTGTGCAGAGGTATTTATTGGCCATACGCCATGTTCTTATTGCGTGGTTTCTTGAATATATCGCGCCCTATACGCCTACTCTGGAGTGCTATAAACTTGTGTCCGAGGCTTTACAAAACAAGGTGTAATGTGGGAAAGTTCGACAGCCATCCTGGTTCCCAAGTCTACTTCTCCTGTCTTCCCTTTCATATCGCTTGACCACCATGGCGGACAGAGAAGTTCAGCAACTCGTTGATATGGTGAATTCCTTGCTCCCATTTCTTAGATTCGTTATATTTACGCCCTCTTTTAGGGTGCTACGGTTGCCCAAGCTAAAGCTGCACTGAGGCAGTACAAAGACGTGATGCAGGCTGCAGAACGCATCTTCGATGGTCATTTCGACGATGTAGTTGACGAGGACGGAGATGTGCGAATGCAGACAGAAAGCGCGAAACCTGCGAAGAGACCAAATGTGAGTAAGGAGTTTGGGCAATATCGCGACGCTATGTCCTTACGCGACGTTAAGACCCCAGGATCTGGTGATGATGCTATAGATGTTGAGGACGATGAGGAAGGTAGTGACGGTGGCGACTATGATGATGGTGAGTGCTCTCGCTCTCTTAGCCATCCTCGCGGGATGTTAACAGAGCGTTATAGACGACGAGTTCGTTGATTATGATTCTGATTACGACTCAAAGCCCGCTGCAACTCGGACCAATGACGCTGCTGACCCATATGCTGGTACATTTCCAACACGTCCGTTTATTTATTCACTCTGAAAACGCGAATAGGCATATTCTTTTCTAAGGACAGACGCGAAGAAGTCATCGAAGTCGAAGAAGAACCCGAGGTCGCTTTCATTCCCGAAGCGAATGCCAACTACAAGTTAATGACTCAAGGCCAGTGGATGAAAGGTTGTCCAGAAGGCGGAGAACAGAGTTTCCTTTTCGGACTCTACTCCGAGTTAACATCTGGTCAATGCCGCTGTCCCCAAGATTGTGGGACTATCATCACACGCAGAAAGAGCGACTTCTTTGCCATCTTTGTGAGCAGCGATTAGACCTACCTAATGGATGGTTTGAAACTGACTTCTTGAAGCCCGAATTCTCGGCCTACATCCAATACATACGAAGAATCACGAAGAATCACTGCCCCCGTTGCAACGTTGACTTCTGTCGCGCCTGTGGAGAGCCTTTTAACGATGAGAAGGAGAAGCGGCCCGGAGTTGGCTCTTCAGACGATCCGTTGTTCCACTGCTCTAATCTACAAGGAGTCATTCTTGGTGTCGGGCTTTCGATGTTGGAACAAATGTATTACGATCAAGTGCACGAGCCCTCGAAAAACTCAGATGCCCCGCTTCGGAATAATAAGCGTAGGAAAGTGGGGGACACCGGTCGAGCATCCCACACCAGCGCCGCGCTTGATGATGACGAAGATATGTATTATGACTACGTCGGGAAGAAGAGCAAAGGTGGTGTTGGGTATGCAGGCGACGTGAAAGAGGATGTGAGTTCTATCCTTATTCACCCATCGTACAACTGATTTTATGTGTTCTAGATGACCGGCCAACTTCAAGCTATTGCAAATCAGAAAACCAAGGACGAGAAGATCGGGAACTTACTTGCTAGCATCAGGAAATATCTCCCTTCCTTGCACAGAGAAGGCGGCAGTCGAACCAGCGACTATCTCGTACATCCTACAGCTTTGGCTCACCTACGACGAAGATTCAACGCGATTTGTAGTTCTCTACTAAGAAATGATTCTCTCGCCGATATGTCCGACCGATCTGTTCTATACTTTGAGCTCCTTGAATGGCTTGAGGTAAGAATACTCGCTGGAAGCTGATATCTCACTGACCACCATCCAGACGATCAGTAATCATGAGGCTCTCGCTAGCATGATGGCAATGCCGATCATGGCGGTCGTGTCTACTAAGGAGAAACCTCAAGATCCCAAGTCCGTCTCTGGAATCCGTGAGAAGGTTATCCTGTACGAAGGAAGTTCGGGACCTCGCGAGTTACTCGAAGCTATCGCCATCCAAGCACAAGCTGCCCTGAAGGGTCTTGAGGGTACCAAGCCCATGGAAGTGGATGATCAAGAAATGACCGAAGAACAAAAACGCATGACGGCCGACTTGAAGGGCAAGTCAAAAGAGACTGCCTCTCCTGTCTCAGAAGAGAACCTCAAGCTCTTGAGTTTCTGTCGTCGGATTCTGTCGACGACCAGCGCTATCGACAGGTCTTTGCGCGAAACCAAAGGGGACGCTTTCGTCGACCGGCTACATGCTTCTCTTCCCAAGGTCTTCACCTCATCCACCGAGGATGCCCCACGGGTCGATCCAGGTACAACAGAAGAAAGCGCTAAGAAAGCATACGTAAATTGGGCCACGCGCGTCCGCTTTGAGTACTGCGACCTTACAGTCGCATCAGAGCTTGTCAAAGATGACGAAGACCAAACACCCCACTTCAAGTTCTATTTTAACAATGAAGCTCGAATGCTCGCGAACTCGGACATCCCCAAGAGATCCCTAGCTATTGCGAAGGAGGTACAAACATGAAACGCTGCTCCTATAAATATCACTCACCATATATCAGTTGGCCATCCTCACTACCAACTTGCCGGTCGCGTGGGACTCATCTATTTTCCTTCGCGTCGATGAAACGCGAGTCGACGTGATCAAGGCATTGATCACGGGTCCCGAAGGCACGCCGTACGTTCACCGCTTTCACAGTACTCAAGTAACTTGCTCAACCCTTCTTCCAGTTATCATAATGGATGGTTCGCCTGTTGTATCCTTCACCCCCATATACTGTCCTGACCCCACATATCAGCTACCTCTTCGACGTATTTTTGGGCCCAAGTTACAATCAATCTCCACCCAGTGTGAAATATATGACAGTGCGTTCAACCAGCCAAGTATCGCAACTTGTGCTTACACCCTCGCCAGACGAACGGTGGTAGATTCCGCTTCAATCCGAACCTCTATGCTGTATGTACGCACCCCCATCGTTTGTTTCACCTCATTTACGTTTATATTAGGATGGGAAAGTCTGTCTCTCACTTCTGGGCACATGGTCAGGTCCTGGTTGGGTTGCCGGACGATCAACCCTGCTGCAGGTAAACGCACTATCATCGTCTTGATCGGTTTCTTCACTCATGCTGAAAAGGTTCTCATATCTATCCAATCCATGATTCTCTGTGACGAACCGTATCTGAATGAACCCGGTTGGGCGAATAGTGCT
Source organism: Pleurotus djamor (assembly GCA_029747585.1). Taxonomy (NCBI): domain Eukaryota; kingdom Fungi; phylum Basidiomycota; class Agaricomycetes; order Agaricales; family Pleurotaceae; genus Pleurotus; species Pleurotus djamor. The sequence continues at coordinate 61,442 of JAPEVF010000005.1, forward strand.
GGAACGCCTCCATCTCTGGCTTGTAAGCATCATCATACCATACCGAGTAGTCTGTCGCGCTCAACATGAAAAAGATTCTGCAAACGTTCGCCGCATGGTAGTCAAGACGGCTGTAAGTTTCTCGCCGAACGAATCGTGGCGACAAGAACTCACCTGAATGCATAGATGTTGGGTAACCTGAGAAACCCTCCGGAACCCTTTGGCGATGTCATCCGAACCCATTTCAGGCTGAAAGCTCAGTCCATTAAACGGCAGCTAGATGAATGGCTCAGCAAGGACGATGGCAAGACAACTGCCGGCGACGGCGGTGGGTTCGTAGGATCATTGGTGAGAACCGATGCCGCCAGCAGTAACAATGGATTCGCCCAGGATATTGAAGAACTAAAGACGCTTCTGGACTCTTTACAAGAAGACACAAATTAGTATCTTGTCTCAANTTTTTATGTGCTACAAGAATCGCCTCGCTTCGCTTCGGCTTAAAGAGGGTCAGTAATGAGGTATATTAAAACAAAGACATGTAGAAATACTAGTAGCCCTGAAAGACTTGGGTACGGTGACAGGAAGAGTTGAGGAGGGGGGACGGAAAAGTTATCTCCTCACTCAAGGCTTCGATCACCAAAGGCACGGTCGTTCCGGCGTTGTATGAGCGCTGGTATGGGCAGTGAAGCTAGTATATGTTCTCCCTCAAAAGCTTCAACCCAAGGCGGGGACGTGTCGGTATAGCAGAGTCGCAGAAGTGTATCAGAAGAGTATATGTAAAAGGTTGCAAGAGCGCTTCGCGCGCGATGATTCATGATGGGGGTATTTAATCCGCCTCCTCCAGTCAACTTGTCTCTCGTCGAAGGCTTACCAAGTAAGCAAGGGAGTAGGGAGTGAGGGAGAAAAGAGGTCCGGGCCGAAGGGGAAAGTTAAGGAGAGACAGGGGGTGAGCGGAACAATGCATCGGAGAAGCCAAACATGTACACTCAATGATGTGCAGTCTCTTTAAGATACGAGTAATGGTTCATAATGTTCCGAAAGTGTACGTCATTGGTGATATGTAATAATAATTTGGGTCCCTTGGCTTGAAGCTATCCTGCAGAGTATCCCGGTATGCGAGGCCCGCGAGTCAACGCCAGAGCGAAGCGAGTCATGCGTCAGCAAAGTTTCAGTAGATATCGTAGGAAGGGTACTCGGTGCGTGATTTCGATTGAGGTGTGTGTTCATAACGTCTTAGATCATCTCAGCGACCGATCCACTGGCCAAGTCTCAACGCCATACAATTGGCGACACCCATGATACAGGATACATGTTGTCAGGGAAGATGACCTACGAGTGTGCTTGGCCAGCGTTCTATAGAGGCGGGACAGCATTTTGGACAAGCATTTCGAAGTAAGCCTGGAGCGATCATTCATAAATGAAATCGCGAAGCACGATTGAACGACGTACCTGGAACCATTGATTGGTCTCAGGGGAAGGCTTCTTGGAAGTAGGACGACCACAGGAGGGGTCGTAACTGGCGGCAGCGGGATCTGAGGTACCATCGGAGACTCCTCCGAGTTTGGCCCAAACGATAGCATCGATGAGAGTGGAGCCCGTGTTGAGGGTAGGGCGGTCGCCAAAGCCGGCGTGGTCGATGTTACACCATTCTACCCAATCTGCACGGATACCTTGAACTGCAGCACGGCTTTGGTCGACAATGAAATGGGCAGAGAAACCTTGAGCAGAGAGAAGGGGTGCGAGGGCCTATTAAATCGGGTATAAAATTAGCTACCATGTATCACAACTTTGCTAGCCCGAGATGATTATAAGACCAACCTCGATGTAATGTAATTCGTCAAAGTTGGGATTGGGTGACGTGATTGAGTCGGGACTGAGAGCGCGTAGTTTGTTGTAATTGGCGACATTTGTGGCGAGGCCACGGAAGAAGGCTGGTTGTCCGGCATCATTGTAGAGCTGAGCGAAGAGTTGAGCGGCAGGAGACAGATTCGAAGGCCATCCGAGGATCCCAGCGTGGCTGGCATCTACATACATATAGACACTGAGAGGATTGAGTGTCTGTAGAGCATAGACTACGCCTGCATGGTAGATATTTGCAGCAGCTTGACATTTTGGGATGTGCATGTTAGATACGATGTTGTATAGCGACTTCGGCTCTATGATGGCAACCACACGAACATTGGGGTATTCTGCGGTTTATCATTGAGATCATTGATGGTGAAGAACGAGTTGGTGTCTTGTGACTTACGGGAAATAGCCGTAGCGATTTGATCAATAAAATTCTTGTAGAGTGCGAGACCACCACTATTCAGAGAGAAGTCTCCACTAGACCCAGGTGCAGAACAGTCACGGCCAGGTAGGTTGTAGATGACAATTTGTACAAGTTGAGGGCGACCGTTGATCGTCCCAAGTAAATTGGCATCATTCATCATGGTCGAGAGGGAAGAAATCACGGAGAGATTGTCCACCCAGATGAAAGTGGGTTTATCAGCGACGGTGGCAGCTTTGGCGCGAAGCATGGGGTCTGCGATAGCAGGGAGAGCGTGAGCGATCTCATCAGTGTAGAAAGGATTTTTGTAAACCTATTAAAATGAGACGAATGCAGAGAAGAGGCGTCGGAACACTCTCACATCATGGCCAACATAAGGATTGTTGGTCGGGTCTGGAACAGATGAAGACAATCTATCTCGAGGAACGAAAGATAACGAGAACAAGGTAAGAATCAGTATAAATTAAGCTAAAATTCGTAGTCAACATCAACCTACAGGCACTGGGAATACCAAGGGTTGATAACCCTACAGGTCAGACCAGGAGCACAGATCGTTTCACCCGCTGTTCTATCATATCAACAGGACGGTAAGGTCGTGCCGGAAAGAGGTCGTACTGTATGAGAGACCACCACATTGTCCCCATTCTTGAACGATAGCAAGCGTAAAGGCCGGTAGCAGAGATATGAAGCTAACGAGTACAGAAAACCCGAGCATCCTACTGCCGTTGACGGTGGCGAATTCGATGAGGCATCCTAAGAATTGGGTGCGTTTTATATGTGGTTGACTCAAGAGACCTGGCTACCCTTCAAATCTGCTCTCAGGCCAAGCAAAGGTCGCTTTCCTGTCTGAAAAGCCCGGCGATGAACCGAACATGCTATTGAAGCGGGAAGATGTCGGTGTGCCTGCGGGGTCAACGTCCCTCGAGTCAGGGATGGTCATGACCAGGGGCGAACTTGAACAGGACGTGGGAAACTTAGTGTTGAACACCGACTGCCACGACGATGAGCAGCTTGGGTGACTCGGCGTTCAATGCTCTTCCCTCACGCATAAAGGCAAGAATAGACGAAGCATTTTCATCAATATCTGCGAGCTCTCGGAAATCGAACGATGAGGTTGCGAGTGGTGGTTTTCTCGTCGAGGAAGAAGACGATGCTTTCCTCCCGTTCTCCCTGGTACCCGACGCGCTCTCGCTACTGGATCTACCTCCGAACGATGCTCAGATCCTCACTGTCTTCAAGAACGCTGTCGAGGATGACGACGACGACGAACAAATGGATAATGCCGAAAATGGACTCAAAGTTAGTCGTCAACGATGGCGTGCTGTGTGTGCTGTGCTACTAGAAGGCGAAGACGAGGACGAAGACGAAGGAGATGATGGAGTGGAGGATGAGGATGTCGTGATGGATGATCCCATCCCCTCGCCTCCGCCTCGATCTACAGAACTGCCTTCAGCGTCAAGTTCATCTCGGCCTCGAAGGTCCACCGCCTCCTATAGAACGTCTTCTGCTTTCAAAGACGTCGATAAGGATAGCTCGTCCTCAGGGGACAGCGATGATAACTTTCGAGCTGACGATGAACCCCCTGCCAGATTCTCAGGGGTCTCTGACTCGGAAGACGAGTATACTGGCGTCGCCGATAAACCTACTCCCAACGCTAAAGGTAAAGGTAAAACCACGCCGAAAGCCTCTGCGAAGGATTCGTCCAAGGCGCCGGAGAGTCTAAACAAGGGGAAGGGTAAAGCCAAAGCAAAGGACAACGAATCTAAGGTTGTTTCTTCTACGAAGAAGTCGAAATCAACCTCTACGGGGAAGGGTAAGGGCAAGGCAAAGATGCAGGAAGGGGACGAGTTGTCTGAAGACCAATTACGCGTTTGCGCCGACGCATTTGCGTTATTCTTTCCTTCGTCGGTCACTGGCACCTCTGAGTCGCCATTATCTCACCCGACAAGCTCAGGATCAAAGATAGATCCTCAGCAGCAGAAGATTATGATTAGACATCTCCAAGCTGCCGCCAATACTGTTGGAGAGAAGATCAAAGCTGAAGAGGTACGCTAACTTTCTTACCCTCCTGCCGGCCCCAATGGATAATCTATCACTCAGTTCGTTGAAATGTTGGAGTACTTTTCCCCTACAGACAAAGCGATCGGCTTCAATGACTTTACAAAGATTATGGTTGCTACTGGCCTCATCTGATTTCAACACCCATCGTCCGTAGTATTGTCCACAATAAAGTTGGCTCTTGTATTCACCAACAATTCTAAAGAGAGGGTTTAAAGCGTGTTCCGGCCATCCTATTGCCTTCCTTTTCGTATATTTGAGCATCAAATAAACACTGTAAAACGATGGCAACCGGGAGGAGAACGAAGGCTTGTTACTTCGGAGGTCCACCTGATTTACTTCTTGATTCGCGTGCCGTGCGCATGTGAAATGCATAGTTTACCGGAACCCTGCTTGACATTTGCCGAAAAACCTTTTAGCCCCTGGGACTTACCCCGCTTCCCCGTCAAAATCATCATTTCCACCTTTTCTCTCTCTCCTACTAGATTCTAACTCTTCTTGCTACTTCCCTCGATCAACACCATGAGCGACTCCGTTATCCATGCTGTGGCCGGTGCCGTTGGCGGTATCGTAGCTATGTCCGCAACTTAGTGCGTGGGGAGTTCGGAGTTTATTTTGCAAGGCTTTTCCCATTGACATCATCTCGCCTCCAAAGTCCTCTCATTGTCTTGTCGACTCGTGCTGCAGTTGAGACGAAGAAGGAACAGAAGGTATCGTCTTGACGCCAAATTCGACGCGTCTATTCTCATAAATGATTCCGTGGATTTAGTCGACCTACCAAGCCGTCATTGACATCGTTAAACGCGAAGGCGTCTTCGGATTGTACAGCGGACTTAACTCCAGCTTGCTGGGAATTGCAGTCACCAATGGGCAAGTAGTATTTAACAATGCCTCAAGGAGTACGCGTGGTTGACAGTCTCTGGTGATAGGGTGTACTATTATTTCTACGAACGTTCGAGGGGCCTGATCATCAATGCCAGGCAAGGTAGCAAGGGCTTAAGCACGTTGGAGTCCATGCTTTCTGGGGTCATCGCAGGTTCGCTTTGCGTATTATCTTGACGTTCCTCTCGACGTCCTTACCTTCGCGCCATCAGGTTCCGCAACCACGATCATTAGCAACCCGATATGGGTTGTACAAACATTCCAAGCGGTTCATAGTATGGACAACACCCAGGACGAAGCCAAGCCTAAGAAACTTGGTCTCGTGGACGCCATCAAACACATTCTGCAGCAAGATGGTATCAAGTACGTACCACGTAACCCTGCTCGATTCATGAGTTCATTGGGCTGTCAGAACCTTCTGGCGTGGTATTGGGCCGGCTCTCGTCCTCGTCATCAACCCGGTATTGCAATATACCGTCTTTGAGCAACTGAAGAATGCCTTGGTGAAGTCTCGTACTTCGAAACTGAGAGCTGCCGGCCTCGCCACAGCCGTTGCCGCCCTCACCGACTGGGATTTCTTCTTCCTTGGTGCCCTGTCCAAACTTGGTGCGATTCAGTCTTTCTCTCTAATGGACTTTCCATCTCTTACACCACCTTAGTCGCCACTTCACTCACTTATCCATACATGTACGTGCTCTAACCCGTTTTGGTTGGTCGTGTCTGACCTCTCCCCCAGTGTTGTCAAGAACCGGCTTCAAGCCGGCCATGCCAGTGCTCTCAAGTACAAGTCATCTCTTGACGGGCTCTTATCTATCGTACGCGAAGAAGGCGTAGAGGGCTTGTATAAGGGCATCGGAAGCAAGCTCACGCAAAGTGTCCTTACCGCTGCCATATTGTTTGCGAGTCAGCGACGTATCTACGAAATAACTAAGAAGGTGATTACTTTTGCCCGCTTTGTCGACCAGCCACTGATGTGGTGCCGCCAGGCCGTTTCTCCGGTTGTTGGAAAGTAGGATGTAACTAATATAATAATCTCATAATAATGAGTAGAGCTATGGTATAAATAGTAACGAGTGTAATCTTGTGGTTGGCCCTCTTTCGTGTTGAGTTGAACGCGTCTCCTAACCCCCGGTAGCTCAGCTGGAAGAGCGTGAGACTGTAATTGGTTGACATATCCATCTCAAGGCCACTGGTTCGATCCCGGTCTGGGGGACTAGGAATATTTTGTTGAACATGTTTTGTTAGTTGCTATTTGCCAGGCTCCAAAGTCGATACTAACTCAACCCTGTGCCTAGTTCGCGTGGGCAAGCCGCAAGATCCTACAACTTACAAGAACTGAAAGGCCCCAGAAATTTCTCTCTCACTATATCCACCATTATGCCAGACCTCGAGACTTTGCTCAAAGCTGGTGCTTTCCTCGTCGAGTCTGACCATAGAAAGGAATCCAACATCCGCGCCGTCCTCTCTCGCCGACTCTGTGATTACTACGAATGCTTAGGATCTCCTACCAATATCGACCAGGACTCGCTGGACTCACTGGAAGCAGTAACCGCATCCGAAGCTTTGAATGTCGTCGAGGGCGTTCAACGAATCATCGGGGCTGAGGGTGACACAAACGAAGTCCCCGTCATTGGCACACGCGATCTTGCTCAATTACGAACCCTTCTATCAATCGTGTTCAAATGGGGTGTTGAACCTTTGCTGAATCGTCTCAAGTCTTCATGGACCTCTGGAGTAGCACAACCGCCAGGGAAAACCCACATCATCGACCTTTCCTCTCTTAGCGATGATTTCGTTGCCCTGACCTCGATCACGACGCGTCTGGTGGCTCTACTTTTCCCCAATGGTCCTCAATCTGCATTGCCACAATCGTTGATAACAACGACGATCCTTAATCGACACGTGGGGGATATTGTCGCGCCTTGCATCATCCTTGGGTGGCTACCCAAGTCGATGAGCATGGGTGGTACCTTCGCGGCCGTTGATGCCCTACGGCCTCCATGCACGCGCTTGTTGCTTTCTACGTAGGCCATATGGTCTCCCAATTGAATATTTTGTCTCTGACGGGTGGTCTTAAGCCTTCGTCCGTCTGACGGCATCATCGCTCTTCTCCCGCTTCTGACAACGTACTCGGCGTTGGGACACGTTCGTAGGACCTGTGTCTATCTACTCGGTCGTCAGCTCCTTCGACCTTTTGGTGTCCGTGGGCTACTGACCGCGTTGATCGGGGAGGACGAAACGAACTCCGACGTTGAGTTAGAGAAGCTAGAACATGTTGCTCGAGTTGTTTCCACTGTTCCTTCCAATCTCACTGCCCAGGTAAGTTTGCCACACCCGTCGCGCGATCATCTGAGAGCTTGATCATCAACTCTTACAGGAGTTCTTCGATGATGTCGTTTCGCAACTATTCGCACTGTTACGAGAAGATAGATTTCACAGTTACTGTCGAGCTGCAGCATTTTCGCTATCCCGGCTTTTGAATAATGAAGTCGCCTCCAAAATCATTCTGACAACTTTGCACGAACCCCTCCTCGTAACCACCCCAGAGTCCTCTACACGCACCCCAGACGAATCGCTCACAATGCTCCTTTCCCTCATCCTCAATTCCGACCCATCACCAAACCTTATTTCCACGCTAATCTCACCTGTATTCGTTCCCCTCTATTCCCTCCTTTACCACCTGGATAGTGTGAAGACCTCTGACCCTGGCCTTGTTGAGTCGATCCATGGGGCACTCACGACTTGGGGTCGGATTGTTGGTCAAGAGGAAGGGCTGAGTGTTCTGTGGTACCTGCTACATTGTGAGACACCTCCCGGGTGGCGTACAGACTTGGAAGGTCATATCAAGAGACTTGACTCGTGCGTACACATCCCCCTACAGTACATCCACAAATCTTAATCTCATGTTCAAAGCCTCGGGCCCACCAATCAACCTTCCTCCTTCCTCACCCCAGAGGACAGAGTTGCTGTGGAAGAGATGGATGAAACAGCAAATATTCTCAATCTGTTCCCTGATCCAACTCATTTCGTACGTTTCATAAAGCTTCTCGACCGGTCTGACATCGCCTCCGAGTTGTTCGTCAAGTTGTTAGAAGCATACAGAGAATCAAAGGTTACTGATGGAGATCCACTCAAGTTCGTCTTCTAAGTGCCATCATCTAACACGAGCTTTCATGCCTTAATCCACTTCTATAGAACCTTGTTATATCTTCAACTTGTCATACAAATCCAGTCGGAATTGACACAGGGAAATTCGCCTTCTGGTGTCTTAGCCAAACCGTCGCATATCCTATCTTTCGTCAAGCATGCACTGGAGTCTGCTCTCCCGACAGCAGTCAAGAGCCCATCCTCTGCGACCACTTCAAAGCCTGCCTCTAATGGACTAACATTGGAGAGTTTGCGCATCGTTGACGATGACAGCTTGGAGCAGGATCAGGTCGACGGCGATAGCGACGACGAAGACCCAGATGACGCTCCTGTTGCTCCCGATATTGAAATCACGGAGACCGCGATCAACCTTTTACTCTCTATCCTCGAAGGTATCTATCTTCCTTGCCTCCCTGAAGCTCTGAATATTGGTTGATCCTTCTTCTTCTTTACAAGTGCATGAAGACCTCTCAGCCCACACTGAACCAATTCTGAATGATATATTCAGCGTCCTCGAACCACTTTCAGCTAACCATCCATCCCCGTCAACACGATCGCTTGCCAGGGAATGTCGAATGGTTTTGACCGCTCGACTCGCATCAACATCTTCATCCACTTCTCGGTCCCAGAAAAGTAAAGCTGAAGAAGATGTGCAAGCTACCTACCAGAAAGCTCTGAAATTACTCCAAGATCCAATCTTACCCGTCCGAGCCCACGGCCTGCTTCTCCTTCGACAATTAGTACAAAACTCGACGCATGAACGTCCGCTTGATCCTGCTCTTATGCCCGCGATACTTTCCATCTTCCTGCAGTCCATACAGGATGACGATTCGTACATATTCCTGAATGCGGTTCAAGGATTGTCGGGAATGGCAGAGGTGTATGGGAACGAGGTACTCAAGAATCTTGTCAATGTTTATACCACTGGTTTGGCCGCGCTCGCTTCGACCAATCTCACCCAACAGGATGTTGATACTAGGATCAGAGTTGGGGAGGCCCTAGGCCAGGTGATACGCCGCTGTGGAGAAGCCCTTGGAATTTATGGTGCGTTATTTTCCATAAATAATAGCATTGAATCCTAACGCTCACTTTCGTACAGCGGACATGCTCGTCCCACCTATCTTCAATGTGGTACGTTCGAGGCATATACCCACAGCATTGCGAACATCGTCTCTATCCTTGCTCGCTACATGCGAAAGCACTTACTCACTCGCGCTGATCCCTTATGCCATGGATCTTGCCGACGCGATGCTGGACTTGATACAAGTTGAAAGTGCATCAAATGCACCTGCACAAAGGTCGAGGAACAAAGATAAAGATACCAAGGAAGTCAATTCGGATTCATCGACCAAACCATCTCCGGACGTAATGGACGATCAACCTACGACAACGAATTCGAAACTACCACCATTACGACGGGCGGCGATCCATCTCTTGTCTATGCTAACGCGTTCTGCTATCAAGCAACTATATACGGAATCGAGCCAAGGCCAGCCGTTCCCTCCGAGGTTGATACAGCGTGCGAAGACGACGTTGTCATACGTCGCGTTTACGGACGAGGATATGAGGGTGAGGGTCATGGCTCGCGAAGCGGGAGAGTACTTTGAGCAATTGGAACAAGCGGCAATTGGGTTGTAGGCTTAGAGTTGACACCTATGTTGATGTTACTCCCACTGTTAGAGGGGATTGTCATTAGAGATTGTGGAATGGTGGGATGCCGTATTTACCTATGATGATGGTCCGCTCACTAGCTTAGCTATATCATCCACATTCTGTTTGAACTTTTTCCATTTCGAATTGCTGAGGGCTAGGTAGGGTGATGTATCACTGCCGCCGTCAGTCAACTTCAGGAATGGATTGGAGATGGCCGAGTAGTATGCCATGTGCAGCGCTTTGAAGATCTAGTAACCGGGATACAAGGCATGGGTCTTTCTGAAGAATATGTAAGAATGAGACCGAAGCGACACTCACACTAATGACTTCGGCATCACGCACGATGGCGTCGGTGAGCGCCAGTGCCAGTATGATCTTGACTTTGAGTGGTGTCATGTACCCATACACCGCTACGTCCTCCATGGTATACAAGAGTCCCAGGTAGCACTCGGTCATCTTTCCACCAGCTGCCACTAGATGCAAGTATTTGTCAAGAGATGTGGCGGGCGACGCGATGGAAGGGCGAAATCACCTCTCTCTTCGACAACATCAAGACTCGTGTGTGCAATGTAGTGATATTTGATTGGATGTTCTTGCTTGGAGAAGGTACGAATGAGAATGGGGTGATTTTGTGGAGAGACAAAAGCGACTGCGTTGACTTTGAGTTGAGGAGCCATGGATGTAAGTTGTAGCCTTCAAAGTTAGGATGGTCACCAGAGTGAAGAAAGCTTCTTTCCCAATATGGATAGTAGTACCGCGGCATGAATAACGGCCGCCTGGCGAAATGGCATCGCGTCTGACTACGAATCAGGAGATTGCAGGTTCGACCCCTGCGGTGGTCATCACGAGGTAATTGATAACCTATTTTTGCGGGAAATTTGTATTCCAACCACGAAAAGTTGAAATTATGGCACAAGCTATGCTACATAAAAACACAAGTCTCAGTCAAGGCTTAAGCAACGGCCATTTGTGCTACGCCTTCAGTGACTTCCGAGATACGACCTTCGAGAAGCTTGGTAATCTGTGCGGAGACGATGGGGTATACGGTCAGTATCTATGAAAGCAATCGAACATGAACAAGTACCTTGCCGATAGCCACCGTTCGACCTAATCAGACGCGTGTATTTTAGGGGGGAGATTATGTGCGGAAAATAAGGGGACCTACCTTCATCACGAAGAGTGAATCGTCCGAGTTGGGGATAATCTGCGAAGCGTTCCACACAGATGGGTGCAGTAGTCTCTATGAGAGCAACAATCTTCTGGCCTTTCTTCGCGAATTGAGGGGGCTTCTTCGATTTTCGGCCAGTGGCCTTGTCAAAGTAATGCAGGAGAGACTGGAAGACGAGCGAAGAATGAATCGAGGTGGTGAGGGATGGAGACATACCCGGCACATACCGTAAGAGTGACTTCCTCAGCGAGTGTATGAACATGCAACACCGCTGAATAACCCGCACAAATGATGTTCTTATGCTCCAAAATAGCGAGCTGGGCTTCAAAGCGACTAACAGCATGGATGGGTTTGACTGGACTCGAGAGCACGAAGCCAGGTGTGATATCCTCATCATCAACACCACGCAACCGAATACGAACGTTGTCACCACATATAGCTGAATCGACTTCGTCTTCCATTTCGTTGTACATAGCAGCGATTTCGACAGGCTCCTTGTTCGGCATCAGGACGAGATTGTCACCTTTGCGGATGTGACCTGATTCAATTTTTCCAACGACGATCGTACCCATGTCCTTGTATTTCTCTGAAATGGGCATCATGAGGGGTGCGTTGATCTTGCGATCGACCATCGGCATGACATCGAGGTACTCGAGGAATGAAGGGCCACTAGCAGAAGGATGTTGGAGTGTTAGTAGTAGGGAGAGGTCATAGACTGAAGGTTCTTACGTCCACCATGAACCGGCCGGCGTATTCACTCGCTCTTTGAGGTTGACACCAGTGTAGGCAGACACAGGGATGAAATATAGGTCAGTCTTTGGGTTATACCCAGAAGCTTTGACGAATGGCGTGAGTTTGTCCTTGATCTCGTTGTAACGAGCCTCGGACCAGCCGACTGTAGGATCGTCCATTTTGTTAATCGCGATGATGAGTTTCGCGACACCAGCAGTCTTGACCAACATGATATGTTCACGGGTTTGTCCACCTCGCTCGAATCCAGTCTCGAATTCACCCTTGCGGGCTGAGATGACAAGGATGGCGACATCGGCTTGGGCAGCGCCAGAAATCATGGATGGGACGTATGTTTTGTGTCCTGGGGCATCAAGAATGGTATATCGGCGAGCAGCGGTTTCGAAGTAGGCACGTCCCACTTCGACAGTTTTGCCCTTGGATCTTTCCTGAGGCGTAGAGTCGAGGGCCCAACTTAGGTACCACGACTCTCGGCCAGCTTCTTTGGCTTCGCGCTCAAGCTTTTCCATAGTACGCTTGTCCACCATTCCAGTGAGGAATAGTAGATTACCGCCCATGGTACTCTTTCCCGCATCGACGTGACCGATGAAGACGATGTTCAAGTGTTCTCTGACTGTTTTGCGTCAGATTGCAAGAGTTACATTATCGCATCGAGTAAAGACTGACCATTTCCGTATAGATCCTCTAGCATGCTCTGATCTGCGACAGCTTGGACTTCTTGCGCGATGGCATTGGTGTCTGTTTTTGCTTTATCGGTAGTGAAAGTCTTGGATGTGATTTCTGCTTTGGAGATGGAGGTTTTCGGCTCTGGTTTGGGTATCGATGCGGCTGGTGCTGGTACAGGTGCAGGTGCAGGAGGTGCGGGAGGCCTTGAGCCTCCGATGTTTAGTGAGATTGTTGGAGGCGGAGGGGGAGCCTCTGTTTGCTCTGGTCGTTCGATGGGCGGGCCTGGCGTCGCAGCGGGTGTAGGCGACTGGCCAGGCAGTTTGAATGCCTTGCCTGGCACGAATTCAAAGGCCCCGGCGTTGAGTCTGCTCATTGATGGTGGTGGGGGGAGATGTTTGTGTGATATTTATTTATCGATGGGTTTTTGGATATGATTATTCTCTGTCCCCGTTAGACTTTATATACATATACTCTCTTAAGTCCGGTTCCGTCTTACTCTGACTGTATGTGAGTATATAGCTATGGCTCGTGGACTGGAGTCAGTGGGTTTTTACTAGAGTGGGTGTGTTGATGAGACAAATAGTGAATTACTCGGGCAAGGCCTGATTCGCCTGCTAAAGCTAAGCTTGACCTCTTTCCCATGCCTCAACCCTTCGACCAGTACCTGGCCGTCCTCAAAGCCTCCTACGACTACACTCCCCAGTCAGACGAAGACGAAATCCCAATCAAAGAAGACCAGATCCTCTTTCTCCTCGAAAGGGTTGACGATGAGTACGTTGTCTAACACCACCCGCCTCGTTCTCCGACGTCGTGCCTCATCCTCGTTTCTAACAGTTGGTGGAAGGTCAAGATAAAGGGCGACTCTCAGGACGACGACAGCCCAGTCGGACTCGTGCCAGCTGCTTATGTCGAACCCGTACGTCCAACATCCCTGAGACAGCCACCAGACATCTCTCTAACTGCCAAGCCACAAAGGCCGACCATATATCTATCGTCAAGGCTCTCTATGATTATACTGCTGCTGCGAATGGCGAACTCTCGGTCGTGGAGGATGAGCTACTACGTGTCTTCGGCGAAGAGGACGAATGGCTGCTAGTACAGAGCGAGAAGGGCGCAAAGGCTGGATACGTTCCAGCCAACTATGTCGAGGTGTGGACCCCCATTTACTCGTCCTATTCGTTATTCACGGCATTCTTAGGCCATCAGCGAGGAGGAAGCAGCTGCACCCATGCCCGCAGTTCCGGGTCCACCCTCAGTGCGCTTCACCAATTGTGTCGTCATTGACCCTTGCCAATCTCTTCATCTAGACCTCGCGGCCTGTAAGCACCTACGTGGACCCAGCTGATCGTGTTGCGCTGGCAAAGGTCACCGCTGATGATATCAAGACTTGGTCTGTCTCCGAGATTGATAAGAAAGGCAAGAAGAAGAAAGGCACTCTGGGCGTAGGCAATGGTGCCGTATTCTTCGCTAGCGAAGCTGATAAAGTGAGCTCAGCGTCTGCAAATCCTGCTTCTCTGTCCACCCCTCATCTCGCTTTGCCTATCCACAGGCACCCGTCCAACAATGGAAGACAACGGACATCAACACAGCTACCATCGAGAAATCCAAACACGTCCATATCGATATAGGGGCCCCAACCCTATAAACTTACACTTCCACGCTGGTTCTAAAGATAATGCCGAAGCTATCGTAGCCAAAGTTGAATCTTCTAAGACCATACATGGTGCTGGCGCGCGTACCCCATCTCCAACAGCTAGTGGTTCTCCCCCACCAGATGAATCCGAAGCCTCTCGCTCTGCTTTACGTTCCGCGTCCAAGAAGAATGGTGCTTCGGTGCATTTCTCTCCTGCTTCACCCACTATCATCCCTGCACGCGATCAATCTGATGAGGAAGAGGAAGAAGAGCAGGAATCACATTATACACCACCGCAACCGACTACTAACGGCAGAGCTGTGCCACCACCTCCAGCAGCACCCGTTGAGGAAGACGGAGAGTGGGCGACCGCGCTTTATGACTTCACCGCTGATGGTGATGACGAATTGTCCGTCAAAGAGGGAGAGAAGCTCTTCGTCCTTGAGAAAGATGGAAACGATTGGTGGAAGTGTCGAAATACCAAAGGCGTAGAAGGTGTTGTTCCCGCGTCTTATATTGAGGTCAGCATTTCGCGTCTATCTCAGCCTAGATACGATATCAATAACACTCTATCCAGTCTGAAGCCGGGTCGGACGATGCACAGCGCGAAGAGAAGGAAGCTGAAGCGCGTCTCGAACGTGAGGCTGAAGAACGTGAAGCAGCTCGAATCGCACAGGAGAAGGAGCGAGAGAAGGAAAAAGCGAGGAAAGCTAAATTGGAGGAGGAAGAACGCGAACGTGCAAAGGAGGAACGTGAGAAGGCTGAGCAAGAGCGTAAAAAGGCCGATGCTCAGCGACGAGCGAAGGAGGCAGCAGATGCAGCAGATCGCGAACGTAAGAAGAGGCAGGAGAAGGAGGCAAGAACTGTGTCCCCCCCAGCCGCATCTCGATCTTCTCGTTCGGATAGCAAGCGTGTCGTCTCACCTCCTTCGACTCCTACTCGAGCTTCGACTGACAAGATACAATGTATGTCATTTCGTTGATACCGTTATTCTCATACTCACCTCGATCTTTGCTCAGTCCCACCTGCTGAGAAAACTCGTGTTTGGCATGATCGCACTGGGCAGTTCCGTGTCGAAGCTGCATTCCTCGGTTTCAGCAATGGGAAGCTTCGGTTACACAAGATTAACGGTGTCATCGTCGAGGTCCCAGCCGAGAAGATGTCCCATGATGACTTGCGCTACGTTGAAAAGATGACGAAACGCTCGAAATCTTCCGGAGCACCTCGAGTATCCGACGATGACATACCACTGGCTATGCAACTTCCAAGCTCTTCCTCTTCGAACTCTCGTTCATCTACTTCTCAGAAACCTCAGACGTCTCAGGCACCCAAGAAACCACGGATTGATTGGTTCGACTTCTTCCTCTCGGCTGGTTGTGACGTCGATGATTGCACACGCTATGCCGCAGCCTTCGATCGGGACAAGATCGATGATGCTATTCTCCCGGACATCACAGAGTCGACCATGCGATCGCTTGGTTTGCGTGAGGGTGATATTATTCGGGTGAAGAAGGCCATCGAGAAACGGGATGCACAGAAGGCGAAGACGATTGGGACGCCTGTTGACCAATTGCG
Source organism: Pleurotus djamor (assembly GCA_029747585.1). Lineage (NCBI taxonomy): Eukaryota > Fungi > Basidiomycota > Agaricomycetes > Agaricales > Pleurotaceae > Pleurotus > Pleurotus djamor. The sequence continues at coordinate 77,222 of JAPEVF010000005.1, forward strand.
CAGTGATGAGGAGTTGGCGAGACAACTTCAGGCCGAAGAAAACGGAGGACCAGTCAAGCCGCCACCTAATCTATTCACTTCTAACGGTGCGTTGAAGGCAACGCGTCGTGGTCGCCCGCAACCCAGCAAGTCTGTACCAACTGCCGTTGATTTGAACACGATCTCTACTGTTTCTGATCAAATTACGCGTACATCTTCACCACAAGCGATTAGTCCTGCAGAACGACCGGCCAGCAATGTACAACCGCCAGCTCGCACGAGTTCTGCCTTGGCTAGTAGACCAAGTGGATTTGACGATGACGCTTGGACGAACAGACCTAGCTCCACGAAGCCACTGACACCAACGCCTACTACCGCGCCTGCTCGTGCGCCTTCCGCTCCGCCTGCTCAACCCGTGGCACCACCACCAGCGCCAGCACCTCCTGCTCCTGCTCCTCCACCTGCTCCTGCATCTGCACCAGTGGCCACACCAGCACCTGCCCCAGCGCCAGCCACAACTGCGGCGGCTACCTCCCTTCCGTCCTTGGCGAAGACCACTGAGTCTGATATCTTCGATCAATTGTCTAGATTAAGTGAATTGCGGAAGGCTCAACAGCCTGCGGTGTCACCATCACCCCCAGCCCTACAAAGTGCTCCTACTGGTGCTCCGAATGCGTTCTTGAATGCCTCGCCTCTCAACCCTTCCCCTATGGGAGTATCACCTTTCGGTTCAACACCTTCGCCTGCACCTATGAATCAACCATTCCTTCAACCAATGATGCAGCCTACACCACCTCCACCTGGGCCGAGGGGTCCTCTTGCCCCTGTTCCCGCCAATCAATCTCTACTTCAACCTCTCGTCCCTACCCAAACCGGGTTCAATAGTTTCATCCCCACACGTCCGCCAACCAACCCTCCTCCTCCCAGTTTCTTATCTCAGCCCCCGCAGCAACCCTCTTTCCTTAATGCTCAACCTACGTCATTCATTAATTCTCAGCCCACTGGATTCGCTGGTGTACAACCTCCTCTCCTTTCACAACCGACTGGGATGCCCATGGGTGGGTTTGGAACGATGCAAACAATTCCCTTCCAAGGAAATGGCTTTGGTCAGAACGGACCCGGTCAGGTTCAACCGAGTAAGTTCGGTCCCCCTCATGTACCTCATCTGTGCTTCATTGAACCCTTCCATCTACGTTCATAGCGCCCACTGGCTTCAACCCTGGCTTCGGGCAACTCCCTATGCAATCGTCTCCGCCACCTTTACCAACTAGTAACCCTACTAACAATACTTCTCCCGCTAATATCTTTGCTCAAATGAAGTCGGGTACCTTCGCTGCGGATAGCAATTCAGACCCACAATCTGCTGGTGAGTGTTTGCGATGGAACCAGTCAACTTCCGACATTGATCAATTTTCAAGATCGTTACAATGCTCTAAGACCTAATCGTAAGTTCCCCGCACCATACTGCCCTTCTCGTATTGTTCATATCGATTCCTTGACAGCCATAGCCATTCAGCCCACTGGGTGGGGTGGATTCCAAGGCGGTTATAATGGTTACCACCAATGATCTAAATTACTACGATTTCCTGACCAAACAGAGCATGATTATATTACAGTGAAATAAGTCATGAAGTAGCTTCCGTAATCCCTTGCGTATACCCAACTCGGACAAAATATGATTTGAGGCCTAGCCTGACCTCCGGTGTAATGTCGCGAGATAGTAAGTCAGTGGCCAGTGGGTATATAACAGGTAGGTATCGGAGGAACTATGATTTATGATGGTTAGTGAAGGCTATCGTTCGAGCAGGAGGTCACTCACGGCTTTGTCATCGAAGCGACAGAATCCATCCAAGATTTCTGCTACGACTGGAGTCCAAGCGACGATATTTTTCCCTTGTGTGTCAGGCCGTAGCTTGCAGAAGTCTTGGATGACACCCAAACCGAGACTGAACGGATTATTGTCAGTAGTCAATCATTGAGAAAAGGGCGAAGAGCGTACGGCATCAATCGGTCAGCTATTTGGGCCCTGGCACTCTGATGCTCTCCTCGTGGATCATAATACATTCGAAGAAGTATATGAACTAGCGTTGATGCACTGCTCGATTCTTGCTTTAGAAGGTTCGGAAGGTGCTTCATGAAGCCTTGAAGACGATGAGACGAAAGACATTTGTAAACGATCAAATCAACTGACCAACTTTCCAAAGCCCAGTTCGAAGATCCTTGGCTTCATTGAACATTCTCGCGAATTGATAACTATGATCCAGGACACCCATAAGACGGAGCAACTGTTCTGGAGGAATGGCTCGATAGACTTCCTCATTCCTCAGTAGCTCGTTGGTCGTCTCGATCAGATGTAGTTGAAGGACACATTTGACGATGATTTGTTTGAATATGCGACGTCGATCGACAGCAGGGGATTTGGACTCGGTTGATCTGGATTCTTCACCACCTTGCATAAGCGGGGCGGGCAGAATAGTACGCCCATTGTTCTCTGAAAGGGGTCTTTCAGCATACTTCCATCTGGTAGAAATGGATGTATATACCTGTCTCCGGAGCTTCCTCATTCGTATCATCAATTTGCACGAGTAACCTCTCGTCGAAAAGTTGGTGAGGAGTGGTGGTCTTGAACAGCTTGACGAATGTCGTGATGATCCGGTCCCATTTCGAAGTGCTGAGCTTGCTGATATTGTCCTCCAGAAGCTTTTGCAAGCAAGATGTGCCAATGCGCGCAAGCGTGTCGTTTTCTTGGAGAGTTCTTCAGTAATGAATGTACTCAAGGCGTCCAGAGTGCCTACCTTGACATATGCAGATGCACAACAGGTCCAAGAGACCATCAAGGAACCTCTCTAAGACGTCGAAATAATATGTGTACAGGTCAATCAAGTCACGAAGTGCCTGAATCATTGTTGAGGATAGCCAAACACTCATGTCTTCTTGGGTACTGAAGCGATTTAGATCATGATTAGACTTGAGGACTGCAAAAATTGGGAACAGGAGCTCCTGGCAGACTGTGTCCCAGAACTCAACCGGAAACGATGACCCGTACGTTTTCAGGGTCGTGAACAAAGAATCTAGGGCTCTGATTGTACAAGTCATCAGCCAGCGTCAGGACCGCGATGAGGTCCACTCACAAGCGTCGGACCTCGAGATCTTCACCATTCATGATGATGTCGTAGAAACTGAAGAGCTCCGGGAACCAATACTTGATCATGGGGTCGTCTTTCGAAGCAGACCCATCAGGAGCCCCCTCCGGTGTAAGCGAGCATTCAGGGGTTTTGAGCATCACAGGTATTATTCCGCGGAGCATCGCGATAGCAAGCAAGCTTATCTTTTGGTACTTGCTTACTTTGCAGAACTCGGTGATGCAAACAGTCATGTCCGCAAACGCGCCGTATCGTACGATGGCCAGGAAGTGATCGTTGTTAAGACGGGTAACAATCTCGAAGGCCGAACTAGCGATGCGTTCTGAACAACCATTAGCCAGTTAATAGTCAGACCACGAGCAGTCCTACCTGTCAAAACCTTGGATGCAGCCGAGAAGACACCAAACATAGTGCGCCAGCCTGATCTCATATTTTGCACACGAGCTTGTATCATTTGTTGGAGGCATTGCAGGACCTAGGACACGTTAAGGGGTGTCCTTGAGGGGGCAATGACTATCTTACCATGTCTCGAACCTCGGGATTTTGATTGTGAATCATGGTGTACTCAAATGGCTTAAGGAAGTCTTTCTGGAACTTGAAGTGAGGTAATTCTTCCTTCTCCAGGAAGCGCATAGCAAGTTGACGGAGGGAATCAAGAGCAAAAAATGCTACATGAGGATTATTATGACAGCAGACCTACATGGAAAAGGTTGAGATGACGATCGGATGTGAGGTCAGGGACAAACTCACTTGGTTGAAGTGCTCCCCAAGAATGTCCCAGAGGTTGGACCATTCAAGTCGAATGCGAGTCATATTATAATATGAAATCTCAACAAGCTTCTGCAAACTGAAAACACGAGGCTGTTGGGAGAGGCCTGATGACTGTATTTCTTCCCATGAAACATCACTGAGGGCTTGGACAAAGTCGACGATGGCGGTCTATTAGGCGTGAGATCAATTGTGAAGTGAAGTAGACACTACTCACTCCGGAGAGGTAATGGCTTAGCGAGAAGACCATATCTGCTGCGACGGTGATGTGAGTTGATCGGCTCTCGTTTGCAAGTTCCTCGTTCGGTACTTTTTTCGTTCGTCTAGAGCGATTGAGAAAAGATGAACCGTACAGATAAACAAAAAGACAAACCCTTTCTTCGAATCCGGGACGTCCACCCCACTACTAATTAACTGCATGTGCTCAAGCTGGCTGACGCAAGTTAAAACCTCGTGCCAGGAACCTTTCAGGTTGTTGCCTTCGGTGACAGCGATATCGAGAAGGGTTTTGATGGCCTCCATATTCTTGGTCTTCATCTCTCCGAGATTGTTGAGGAAGGTGAACTTGGCTAGTGTTGTAACGAAAGCATTCCTCTCTAGCTCGAGATCAAAGAAGCAAACAATACGAATGGCACTTTTAAATCCATCAAGGCAAAGTTCGACCACCTCCAAGTCGTCCGTGTCTTGGAGGGGTCCGGACAGCCCAGCGAGGAACGGTATCCATGCCACTTCGAACATGGGTTTGACATGGATAAAATGGGATGCACTGAAGAACTGCTCTCCATGTTTTGATCCTTTCCGGTGCGAACGCACCATCGTTTTGAATAGTGCCTGGTCATGGTGTTAGGAAAATACGGCTAAAAGTGGGCTGTTGGGTTCAACTTACCTCCGTTTTATTGGCCATACCATTGGATTGTAGCACGTACGCCTCTTTCTGTAAATCTCTACCAACGTTCGCTAATGCATTGGCAAGCCCATAACCGGAGACAGCAATACTGGGGCTTGAATCGATCTCGTCCTTCATTCGAATCTCATCGTTAATAATGCTATCATAAATGGCCGAAAGAAGGTCCTCTGGGAGATCTGCGTTGTCGTTGATACCCCGGTTANTTTTTTATGAAATCGGACTTCGTCATGCGCTTCTTGATTTGAGGGTTGTGAGCATCCGTGTTGAGCAAGATGACAGAATACGCCAAGACATAAGCTCCGTCTACAAGACTTCCTTCAGTATCAAATCAGGATGTCAAGTTGAACCACGGACCTGCATTAGCGAACTCGGACTGAGGATTACCCGCTATATATCGCTCGGCAAACTTGAGCATGAAGCGATCGATTTTCTGGGCTTCACCGGGTAGGCGGAAGGACTGCAGGAAGAGGCGGAGGGCCTCGACGAAAGGAAGACCTTTGAAATCCATGAGGTCGACAAACGCGTGCATGATTGCAATGTTTTCTTCATCTCTATTTCGAGCTCAGAATATTTGAACAGGATGATCAATGCATAACTTACCCTTCGCCCAGGTATTCACCTATCATCGCCTTGCTCAGACCATCGGTGCTCAGTAAGAAGGTAGCGATATCCTGAGGTGCTTTACTGGGGATAAGGCCGCTGTCGATCAAGAATTGGATACCCTGTGGACCCATAAGGAACATACATTGAGAGGCATAAGATGAAGACACATACACGTTTGGGTTTGAAGTTGAACTTCTTGATACCCTCCAACAATGTGGTTTTCTTCTGCTTGGCACTCTCGAACTTGGTAGGATCATCAGACAGATCGGGGGTGGGTAATCGGAAGTTATCGACACTGGCACCAGCGGTGGAAAGTCTACTATTGACAGAATCGCCAAGGCCACTGTCTGACTTGATATCCTCGCCAGTAGCCGAGCGCAAGGAAGCTCCCACAAGAGTGTCGTCAACCGGTTTAGTAGCTGCGGTCCCCCAAGATACCAAAGACCTCAATACTGTTACCAAGCATTCGATCCCTTGCCTCTTTAGCTGGCCTTCTGACAACCCTAAGACCGATGTGTCCATCGACCCAGAAACAGTCAGAGGGGTCGCAGTCAACGGCGTCGAGCCGGGCTTTTCCTGCGTTCTGGTAGTTGGCGTCACTGAAGGGCTGGTGACGGCATCAGCAGCTTTCGGGTTGAACGAAACTGGTTGAGAAGCAATCTTGGATATGATGTTCATAAGACTGTATATAATTATTAGCATATATTTTAATGGACAATAGACTACGTACTGCTCGTATATGTTGTCAGCAGCCTCGCTGTCGCAGTCATAGTTCAAGTAGAGCTCAACTAGGGCCTGGGGTTCCTGACATAGCCTAGACAACAGGCCAAGGATAACGGACTTCTGCTTCAACGTCGAGGTCTTCATTTCAAGGATAGGGATAAAAATCTCGTGGAGCAAAACTTCGATCTCTTTCTAGATAAAGAAGTCAGTCAGCAGACGACAAAAGGAACAACAGCAAATTCGAAAACCTTGAGCTTTGTTCGCATCCCTGACAGAACACGCCAAAAGATTTCTACACTGACTTCAAATACCTGAGGAACTGGGCTGACAGCGTTTCGGCTGAGGCACAGACAAAGATATTGGTTGATTGCCTGAATGAAGCTGGTGGCATCATGGTTGGATGTCGAGTAGATAATCGAAGACGAATCCACGATGAGGGACATATGTGAGTTCAAGACGGTGAGGACAAGGTGAAGGGAGAGTAGCTTGGATCGCATGGCATGAGACTTCAAATCTCGTTCACTAGAATGGGATCAGAACGGCTCAATACGCAGTCAAGGACACCGGTACCTTTCGGTATTCAACGGCTTCATTGTTAGTTTACAGAGAGCGCGAAAGACAAGGAATGCATCTTTGATGAAAAGGTCGTAGACAGTGAGGTCTTTTGCAGAACGTTCGAAGTCTTCCGCCGTTGGATGTTCGGCATCAACCCTGTGATATACGTAAGTCAAAGAAAAATGCAACCGTAACAATGGAGCTCACTGCTCAGTTGATGCGCGTTCAGACGGAGGTTCGCCTTCCGAAAGCTTCTCAGATGTCGAAGATTGGGCTAGAGATGCGTCAAGGGAGTCCGGTAATGAGCGAGATGTAACTTGAGGTGACGAATTTATGCTAAATGATTCCGCGCGAGGTGAAGGCGAATACACTGATTTGGCTCGGGGTGAAGAAGGATCAGATGAGGCCGAGGGTCTAGCATTTGGTCGACAACGGGTGAAGATATGGTGTACCATTTGCGTAAGTCCACCCTGTGCGACCATTTGATTGACAGGATCCGTACTGAGAAGAAAGACATTGTACACCGTTCGGACGGCCTTGAGGAGCGAAGAATGATGCACAAGCGTAGTGGGTGAAAGGACCATCGCAAGCAAAGCTTTGACAATTTGAAGTGAAACAGCTTCGGGTGTGGTCTCGCTATGACACGAAGTGATGGTGTGTGTTACGAGATCAACGAGTGAGGGCGGGGACAGACTTGCTTGAGATTCCGAAGGCCCCGGCGCAGGTGTTCGATTTGGATGAGGGGATCCAGGGGGAGAAGAAAGGGAGGGTATCGAAGAATCAGACTCGGCGAAGAAAGAATACGAAACTAGTTTTGAGATGCAGTCCAAACTAGCGATCATAAGCTTCTCATTTCGAGTCTCGCAAGCTAGCCTTAGAGGCTCAAAGACCTCCCGCGTATGCTCTGCACCTTGATTGGACCGTACAAGTTCGAGCGCGTGCTGAGTACTTTCTCGAAGTGCAGCTGACTTTTTGGCCTCTTTGGACGACGCTATCGTTTCAAGTGCCGAGGAGATGAGCACAATGGATACGCTATGTCCTTTTGAGATGGTCATAGATCGCTTATGCGACGCGGACACGGATGGCGCGAGAGTGGGGGTGCCAGGCGTAGATGGCCGAGAGTCCACCACACGACCATTAGAATCGGCGGCAGGGCGGCGAGGAGTTTGAGGCAGCGCGTTGGGCGTCAAGCTTCTGGGAGCATCATTCTTGGCTGGAGGGGTCGGGGGAAGAGGTGAAGGTTGCGGTTGAGGGTGAGCTAGCTCTGTAACTTCTGGAGCCAAAGATCCGTCGTCACCGTGCTGGATAGCGCGTTCAGCCTCCTTCGGCGGCGCTTCCGAGTTTATTTCAGAGTGAAGCGTCGAGTCGTCCGCCTCTCCTGCATTTGGCTCGTCGTTCTGCTCTATAGCATCCGCCACAACTTCCACAGGTGGGTGCTGCAATTGAAGTGAAGCGAAATCTGGTGTATCTGTAGCGGGTGGTGATAAAGGAAGGGGAACTGAGAGAGCCGGCTCGTCTTCCACCATTCCTAGCGAGTCAGAGGAAGCCAAAGAGGATTTTGGAGGGATTGATATCCCAGTCGAGTGCGGAAGGTACGACGGTGTGAACTCGTGAAGTCGAAGGGCTGCGCGTCATCACGTGCGACTAAAAGGGGCTGCAGGAGTAAATAAAGGGACAACAGTAGCAAGTACTGAGCTTGTACTGAGCACTGGGTACTTGCTGACTGAAGTAGGGTTCAGATACTCAAGATACATGTACAGAACTGCCCAAGCATCGTCGAAACCACCGAAGATAATGGCTTGCCTACGAGTGCCTGCAAGAAACAACGTGGACACTGTGCCCAGCAGCTCACCTCGATCGCCTGCCCTTCTCTCCGTACCAATGCGATAGCAATATCGCGGAATGCCGGATCCTCGTACGTGAATGTGTGTACCATGACCAGCCCAAGTAACCCCTTTGCCCCAGGTCAACGGGAGAGTTTCCTTACTTATAGCACCAGTAATAATGCAATGTATCACCCTTCCTTTCGAACTTCATATACCTGATAATGATGCCGGTGCGTGACCAACCCGCCCCATTTTACAAGTAGAACCCCTCATAGACTCTTCGTCTTAGAAGCACAACCATCGCCGTAATACGTCTCGACCTTCCAGGGACAACCGCTTCTACTTGGCCGAACTCGCTGGGGAGGCGGAACGCTACGAAGATGTCATCTCCCAAATAAAGGACATCTCCAACGACTACGGAAGCCGTCTCACCATCGAAGAACGTAATCTTATTTCTGTGGCCTACAAGAACATGGCCAACAACCTCAGAAATAGCTGGAGAATGGTTGATACCCTCGAACAGATGCAACGAGCTCGCGCTGGCGATAAACGACATTTGGAGTTGGTACACATACAGAAAGGACGAATTGAAGCCGATCTTGCGAACCTATGCAAAGACATCCTGTCCTTCCTGGAACAGAAGTTGATTCCAGCAGCGAGGAAAGGGGAAGAGTCGGTGTTTTACTCCAAGATGTCAGTGTTCTCGTCCTCCTATGCACTTCGCAGCCTTTGACTTGCGCTGCAGGAAGGGTGATTACTATCGCTACCTTGCGGAGTTCTCCCAGCGCCAGGATAGAGATCGATACGCGGACATGTCCTTGAATGCCTACAAGCTTGCGTACAAGCATGCATTGGCCACGCTGGACCCAATACACCCCACGAGGCTAGGTCTCGCTCTCAATTTCTCCGTCTTCTATCACGGTGCGTGTAGCTAGCCTCGTTCTGCCTATCCGTGAATGATCCTCTGATGGTCCGCGATAGACGTCAAGAAAAGTCCTGAACGAGCGTGTCATTTAGCCAAAAGCGCATTCGACGAAGCCATTTTGTCCTTGGATACATCAGACCCTGATGCAGGACAAAATTTGCGTGACTCGCTGATGATACTTCAGCTACTAAAGGATGATCTAGTTCTATGGGCAACGGAGATGTAAGCCTGAGCCAAGGGCGACTTCTCTGGAAAGCCAAACTTACCGTTCGAATCTCTTGTTTTGTGTGTTATGTAGTATTTTTCTGTTCTTTCGCGGTATTCCGTATATCTATGACTCTAGTCTCCGTTCGCAAAGGTCGCAGCGACCAATAGGGGGAACACAAGGGTTGCATCTGCGAAGACCTATTCCCCAAAATTCCCATCTAAGTAGAATCACGAAAAGCAGGGCAACGTACCTTCACAGCTTGGGCATCAGCACGGATCTTTCCCCACGAAACTGCTTCGTCCGGCCTAGCACCCGAGTCTGAGCCGTCAAATTCTTGTCCAGTGTTCTAAAACCGAAATCAGCGTCCTCTCTCTGTCATATGATGAGATTAATCACTATGAACACGGAGTAATCAGCACCGTTACGCTGGAAAGGAGGGATTAACATCGAACACCAGTACGACAGAGAAGACTTACGATGAGCATAGCATTCGCGATTTGATGTTTACATACACCACCACCCAATACAATCATGCCAGCTTTACGAGACTTCCTAGAGAGTTCGTTGAGGTCTCGAATGTCCCGCACGATATCAATAATTAGACCGGGAGATTTGAAGGAGTGAAAATAGATCATGTCCCCAATAGAACCATCAGTCAGCGCCGGACAGAACACAGGGATGTCGTTCTTGAAGTTGATGTTAGAAAAGTTTTTTTTTTCTAAGAACAGGGTTCAGAACCTTATACGCCCAGTAGTAAACAGACTCTTCGTTGTTTATTTCCTTGCCCAATCTACGGATGAATGAACTCGGAGTCCAAACTTGGCCAGTCTCCTTCTGTTCGGCAAGCATCGTGTCCAATATCGGAGTGAGCCAATCCTCGAATTTGCAGTAGTTGTCGTTAGGTACGACGAGGTTGCCGATTCTATTCATACCACGCTTGCGGAGGTCGGCGCCGTCCAGATGAAAGTCCGCAAGGTAAGTCTCGCCGAGACACTTTATGAAGTCCTCTTCAATTCCACCCGCAGTCGTCACGATAGCAGAAACGTGCTTGTGCTTGACGAGATAAAGGAAGACTTCGCGAAGACCAGAGGATATAAGGTTTGATGTGTACCCCAGAAAGACATTGCATCGGACTTGAGCTCTGGCAGCAGTAGACGTGAATTCTTCTAGTTCGTCTTCTGCGACGGGGTCATCGGAGAGTCTCCATTTTCTCTAATTTACTGTGAGCTTGTGAGATATGCGGATCGAATGTCACTAACCATACGGTTGACGATGTCGATGGCTTTACCAAGACTATTTGCCTGAAAGCCTATACGGTTATAGCTCGCTAGGAAATCAGAGAGGGACAGAGGCTTCTCAAAATCAGGTCCCTTGACGGAAACTGAGTCTGAAGGAACAGGCTCCGAAGGCTGAAGAACGGCAGCTGAGGCGTTCGAAGGGATCATGGTGGTTGTAAGCTGTGAATGGGTGAAAAGATGATCGATACCCCTGGCTAAAATTACAGGTGGCTGAGTCAGCAAGGAATCACGTCGCGAGCCGCGACACCGCGACACGCATGCTACAAGTGTTCGCCAAACATACCCTTGTCCCTCTACTATGGCGCCCCATATCGACTTGCCCGCCTGAAGCACGCAGACTCATCTTGTCCGTGCTCGAGGGCCAGCCCCAGGGTTTGCGCAGCCAAGATATATACGCGGAAGCCATGAAGGAAGATATCACGATCGAACCAATTCCAATACCGAAAAGCGTACCCGGTCCCCCAAACCCCAATCACCCCATTCGCTCTATGAAGTGGGTTCCTTCTCTTTTCGCAGTAATATCATTAACAATGAACCGCGCGTTTTCCAGATACCTGAAGCGAGTGGTCCTTGAAGAACTCCAGAAAGAAAAGTTGATCGTCAAGACCCATCTTCCTTTGCAGGAACCAGTCACCAAGTATGTGCACAAGAAAGGCAAGCTTCGGAAGGCAGTTATGAATGGGGAATGGCGTTGGAAACTGGTCGAATTCGACTCGGCGGAAGAGACAAAAGCCAAGAATGAAAATACATTGGTCTAAAATGTTGCTACTGTGATTACGCGTCTACTATGCATCTTGTAGGTTGATAGGATTATCCTCAACATCTTATGATGTTCACTTGCGGCCTGGACCGTATACTGATATACATCGCTCTTCGAAAGCACTGACCATCATCTTGGACACCTGAGCGAAGAACGTTGCCGAAATGGAGGCATGCAGCGGATTCGCGAACGCGTAGACAAGGTCCAGAGTCACAAGCGTGGGCGACGAGTCAGCATGGACCGGATATAACGACTCTTTCCGAGGCCTGTCATTTGAATGAAGCGAGGTCGGCGGCGCAGGTTGAAAGCTCCAAGTTGTAGTCAAGGACTTGAAAAGTGGTGAAGAGGATGAAGCATCCGCCTGGTTAGTAGTAACCTCGACACGGTGTCGTATACTGAAGATAGTTGTTCACGCACATGCACCGTCTCGTAGGGCTTACAAGTGACCCTGCTCGTGTAGCTCTCCTTCAAAGCAAGGAATCCAACCGTAAGCTCCGCATCCATCGTCTTCGTCTTCATGTCTTCATCCAAAGAAGAACGCAGTATCCGAGATCCTGTACAAAATGGTATAAACTGAGGGTAAGATTTTACATCTGCCACAATTTGGTACATTTGCTTCTGGCTGTAACTGCGCGTCATTCAGTTTGCGGAATTGGGGTGACATTCTGAAAGAACTCAACGGAAGAATTTTTTGCTCATGGTATTCTTGGGGGCCACCACTCCCTGAGCCAGGAAACGGGCTCAATGAAGAAAGGTCCGGGAGACTGAACAGCGTTCTACTCTGGGAACGCAGCGAGGGTCTGAGATGTGTACCACAACGTGCAAGAAGCATGATGCAAAGGCGCCTATCTCGATCGCTGAGGACTTTTCTTCGGTGTACCCGGCCACGCAGTGGCAAAATGGCGTCCCATGTTCACAAGCACGCGTCCAAAACCCTTATCCGATCCAAGGGCTTCGTTATTTACAGGGTACCAGTTCCGGGGTAAAGGGCAGTGACAGACATCGGGCAAAGCACATATTCGTCAACAAAAGAGATAGCAAAGCAACATCCAACAGGAGGCCTGGAGGGATATAGCCTCGATACACTAAGCAACTACTCAACCATTGTACTCTCCAGTCTCGGGGCAGTCCCTGGCAATCTGAGGACACCATTAGGGTATAGCAAGGCAAAAGATTGGGATCACGGACATGTCCTTCCTGCTGACATTTGTAGCAGGTCTTGTTCTTGTTTAAACTCGCAGCGGGTCCAAGAGGTGCATCGTTGACAGTGGTACCTGGTGCGGCAAGACAGTCCCTGGGATCTGGTGAGAAGGAAGCGCTCTATGGAATGCAGCGGAATGGCAAACCTCGCCATATGGTTCGGACCTCCACAACGATAACACTTTACAGGAGGCAAGGTCGACGTATTCAGGGCACGGCCCGGCGGAGGTGCGCGAGATGCAAATGGAGATCCACCAGATCCTCCGGCACCAGGGCAGTTACGAGCAAAATGACCAAAACGGCCACAAGTCTTGGAAAAGATCAACCAACATAGCATGACACGAATAATGAAAGGCTCACAAAACACTTGCTACCAGTAGCTTGCTGTATTCTCAAGCTAGGACACTCAGCCTGTATATGACCTACGCCCCCACAAGAGTAGCATTGTTTACCGGTCAGACTACGAGGAGACGAACAAGCCGAGGACTCATGCCCTGGCTGACGACAATTATAACACAGTCTCTGCTCCGAGGCACAATTCTCGGCAATGTGTCCGACTGAGGAATTCGTCTCATCGATAAGTTCTCAAACCGACAAAACGGAGCCAGAGGGGGTGACTTACGACTTCCGCACTTGAAGCAACCCTTCCTAGAAAACTGGTACGCCATTCTCAAACCCTAGCTTCGAAGCTGACAAAGAAAATAATTCAGTGAAAGAGACGACACAAGTAACGGAGTTCAAGTACCTTCACTTCTCCCTCTACCAGCTATCCACTAACTTCTCTGCCTACTCCGTGAATAGACGAAGAATATCGGCAAGTGATGGTGTGAGCAAAGAGGAAATGATTGAGGCGATGCGCCCATGATTCCGCGTGAAATATTCAACTCCGATTAACGCAAGAACGCTTTAACCGTAGTTTTAAACCCCGCGACCGTAGATCGGGCGAGGTTAATTTCCAAGTGAACCTTCTCCGCTGTTTGAACTTGCCGTGTGGGTTTCCTCTTCACGCCTCGTTTTTGGGGTGTTGTCACTTCGCACAAATCTCTGTCATGCTGGCAGACATCATCGAAACCCCGGAATTTCTTTGGCATTCAGGGCGCGTGCGGTTATCGCCTATCGATCGTGATACCTGACGGAGTGGGTCTAGCGCAGCTACGAGTCGCTGGCGTGCTATATAAGCCGCCCATTACATCCCCACATTTTTCTGCAGCTGCGAATCACTTCCTCTAGCAGCCGTTGTACGTTGCTGCAAGGGTTTTGACATCTTGGGGGGGGTGCGTCATTCCTCTATCGTCATTTGTCTATATCCCCCCAACTCACCATCCTGTGCCCACCAGCCCTCGAACCTCCCAGCGTTCAGGCGACCTTCGGTTGATCGCATCCATCGCGCTTCTTGTTAGGATGAAAAATGACTTCTCCTGAGGTAATGCTGTTCACCATGACACCGCCAATAGAAGTTAACTCTCTTCATTCGCAGACGGACTTTCAGGCGGCTGAAGAGACGCCGTTCAGCATCCTACCAACAAGCGTCGTAACGAGCAAGCGAAGTATGGTTACACGTATGGGAGGGGGGTACTTCCTCCCTTGCCATCGTCAACAGAGGCGTTAACACAGTCACGCAATGCCGATCGAGGGCATGCTCAGGACGATTCGCCATGTACTTTTAGACGAAGCACTCCCCACACTCATTTGTCCATTGTTATCATCCCGTATTGTATGCAGAGTCTCTTTAATGCACAAGTGCTTTACTTTATGTTGACCAATCTAATTACGAGGAGACAGTCTATATCGGTATGATCGTGCCTTCGCGGAAAGGTTCTCTGTAAGCTTTTAAGTTCAAGCTTCAAGTTCGACAATATGGGTTTACGGCACATCCGCATCTAGAGTTCCCTTGGAATGCTCATCGAGTCCAGTTTTGACTCTAGCGAGTTTCCATTCAACCAATTTAGCGCCCATTATCAATGTTGCTTACGACCCACCAACGCCCGCTTTCGGCAATCTGTGCCTGAGACTGGGGCATCCTACGATTGCGCCATTCGAATGAACGATTCAGTGCTCACCACATCCGCAAAACTTGTGTCAGGGGCTGTTTAACTTCAACGTTGACCACTTACTCGCTGTAAAATGAAGAAACTCAAGCGTCCTTCTCGTCGAGATGTGTCGTAGGGTCCCGGACTTGTGGCTAGATCAAGGTTTCACGCTTGGATGCTGACTCTCACCTTATCGCGAAGGATTATAAATCCACTCAGAATTGATTTACTCAGGCTGCGGCTTTCACTCATCTACACCAACCATTCCAACCATGTCGTATCAGAAAGAAATGTTATTGCTGAACCCCGAGGCCATCGACCTCTCTCACCACCTCTCTGAGGTGTCGAAGGCACGGAAGGTTTCGCCGCTGAAGGGCCTCCAGAAGTATTTGGGGAAGGAAGGCCTCTTGATCATGGCCGGTGGTGAGGAAGCTTCAGTTCATGCTATACACAAGAAACTGACCGATAGCATCTTTAAAGGCTTGCCTAGCCCGGAGTACTTCCCGTTTGCCCAGCTTGAAGCCGAGGCTCTGGCCCCCAACAATTTCCCCTTGACTGACGAGACCTCTTCGTCGTCGTCTCCCTTGGCTTGGTTATTCAGCTTGATCCAAGGCTCTAATGCAGGCAAGGAGAAAACTACGCACCTGGCTGTTCCAAAGTACCCCACCAATCCGAACGACCTCAATTTGGCCACCAGTTTGCAATATGGTTAGCCGCCTCCGGTTTCCAAAGATGACTGATAAGTTGCTAAAGCTGTCTCTGTTCTAAGGTCTTGCGCGCGGGCTTCCCCAGTTACAGGCGATCGTCACTGAATTCACTGGCAAGGTTTTCAAACCGGCCTATGGAAACTTTGCGACACTCCTCCATGCTGGTAATACCGATGGGTAAGTCAGCTGACTACCATTGCCAACACGTTGATCAACGGTATGTACCCAGTTGGTTCAAATGCGTCCAGACATTCTGCAACCCCGGTGATGGTGTCCTTGTGTCGGAATGGACATACCCATCAGCTGTTGCGACAATGGCGCCGTACGGTGTGAAGCCCGTGCCTGTGACCATGGATGACCAAGGCATGAGCGCGGACGGCCTTCGTGAGGTTCTGTCGAAATGGGATGCGACTGCCCGAGGTATGCCGAGGTGAGTTATTGGTTAGATCATTTCTGGTCCTAATTTCTTACGTTGTACTAGGCCTCATATGATGTACATCGTACCTGTCGGCCAGAACCCAACGGGAGCAGTTAGTTGACTCCTTCTCGAAGCTTATCAACTTCTCACCGTTCAATAGACTATGGGGCTTGCCAGGAAGAAGGAAATTTACGAGATATGCGTCGAGTTCGACGTTATCATCGCAGAAGACGATCCGTACTACTTCTTGCAGATGGGGTCCCACCTTCAAAAGGCCGAGCGCTCCAAGGTTGCGCGAAGGGATATGAGCGATGAGGAGTATTTAGCCCAGCTGGCCCCAAGTTTCTTGAGGTTCTTGAGACTTCCATCATTCCTTGGGTATACTGTAACCAATCCATTAATAGGGTCGATTACCAAGGTCGAGTTATCCGCCTCGATTCGTTTTCCAAGACGGTCTCACCTGGATGCAGACTCGGCTGGTTTACCTGCAATCCACTTTTTTCGGAGCGTCTTGAAAGACAAGGCGAGGCAAGCACACAGGCTCCTTGCGGTTACGGTCAGGTTGGTGACACCATGTTGTGAAATATGTGAAGTGCTGAATGTTGTTGCCCCATAGTCCATGGTCACGGCGTTACTATTGAACTGGAAATCTGATGGCTACATTAGATGGTTGAGAGGTAAGTCGTCTGCTGGACGCATGGTTGAACCTAACCTTACTTTGATGGGTGTGATAGCTCTTGCTATCCAGTATAGACAGCGACGCGACTGGCTCTTGGATTGCATAAGCAAGGAATTCCACCTCAAATCAGAGTACGAGACCACTGGCGTCTGGAGTGGTCATGAAGTCCTCCGTGCCTACACGAAGCCCGCTATTGAGCAGCCTGTCTCAGAGAAGTTCAACGCTTACAAGCCTCTCTTTTCCCTCGTGCCGCCGACTTCAGGAATGTTCATCTGGGTAAGGTTCCTGCTGATATTCATGATTGCAGAGGTTGACAGTCATATCTTGAATCAAGTTACAGCTCCATTTGGACGACCACCCATTGTTGGGTGACCAAGACGAAGCGAGTCTTGAGATGAAGCTCTGGGTCGACCTTGCTGAGGCGGGCGTTCTCTTTGCTCCTGGATGGATGTTCTCCGCTAGACAAGGAGAAGAGGACACTCCCGGCAATGGCCACTTCAGGATCAGCTTCAGCAATACCGAGGTGAGCCCAAGGCGAGGGCATGATTGATGACATCTAACGTGACAATTGTAGTACGATGAAATGAAGCGAGGGGTAACGATCTTTGGAACTGTCATCAGGAAGTTTTTCAAGAAGCATCACTAGTCACTAATGTGATGTGATGCGCGTATTATTAGCTTGGGGACCTATTCACGGGTAAGTACGTGGCTGCAAATTTACTACATATATATTGGTCACGCGTTGCGCTTGGTTTTGCGCGCTGCTCATCGTCCAGCCATTGAACATGACCCTCTCCGACACTTAGAAGCGGCGAGCTCGGTACTCGGGCGCGTTTTGATTACTCACTTGGTGGGAAAGCTTGAGTTCGTGCTCTGCCTGAAGTCGGCCTGGATGGTGATTTTCTGTGTCTCAAACACGAAAGCTTCATAGCACAGGTTGCAGGTTAGATATACCGCCGTATTTTCCGTGAATTTTCAGGATGTAATGCGGGGCACAGAGTTGACCGCAAGAGACTTTGTGGAAGGAGCGTTGCCTCAAGGCGTTGCCAATTCAGGGGCGATTGAAGCTCAGAAAAGCGGTGCTAAGAGAGACACATCGCCATCTTGAGACAAACAAAACCAGAACCTTCATCTTCACTCTTTTACACCTCCCTTCACGACCCCCACCTCTTTTTCCAGCCTCCCTAGACCTTTGTATTCGTTCCTAGGCTTCTAGGCAGCCTCTCCATTGCCATGGCTGATCAACGCCCTCCTTTGCCCTCTGTCTCTTCGTATGGTGACCCGTTTGCAGACCGTCCTCGACAAACACAATTCAGCGAGCCACCCCGACCTTACCATGGTGCGCCTCAAGGCTACGAAAGTAGCACCACACTACCCCAGGAGTTTGGGGGACACTCAAACTACGATGATGACGAGTATCTCGAGAAGCAGCCTTTGAACACGAATCAAAGCTTCACAGGAGGCTTTTACCCACCTGGGTGAGCTTGTAGAGCATTTGCACGCGCTGTACCGACGCTCACCGCACTTTTTTCAGCCCGGTTGACCCCAGCGCCTACGGTGACCCGTATCAAGGCGGGCGTCCAGAGTCTGTCATGTCCACGTCTACGAATGGCGCCGAGAGTGCATGGAGACGGCGACAGACCATCAAGCGTGGTGTGACGCGCAAAGTCAAGCTCACGCAAGGTCATTTCATCACCGAGTACCCCGTCCCTACTCCCGTCTTCTCAGCCATCGAAGCAAAATGGAGCTCGACGAAGACCACGGAATTTTCGTACGTGCCTTTGCCTCATGTGACCAACTAGCCGCCTTATTGTTCCTTAGCCATATGCGATACACTGCGGCGACGTGCGACCCCGATGAGTTCTCGGAGGCCAATGGTTATTCATTGCGCACGAAGATGTACGGCCGTCAAACTGAGCTGCTCATTGCCGTCACGTCCTATAACGAGGACAAGACTCTTTATGCCCGTACACTACATGGCGTTATGTTGAACATTCGCGATATCTGCAAGACTAAGCAATCTAAGTATTGGCGTCGTCACGCAGAAGAAGGCACTCCTGCATGGCAAAAGATCACTGTCGCTCTCATTGTCGACGGTCTCGAGCCTATGGACAAGAGTGTTTTGGATATCCTAGCAACCGTTGGTGTTTATCAAGACGGTGTCATGAAGAAGCAAGTCGATGGCAAGGACACTGTTGCACACATCTTTGAGGTCTGTTTCTCTCTGAAGTCCTCTCGACATGTCCACTGATTTCTGCCGCCATCAGTACACGACCCAGCTCTCCGTCGACGCGTCTCCTCAACTCGTTCTCCCCCAAGCTGATGACCCCAACAACTTGGTCCCTGTTCAGATTATCTTTGTCCTCAAGGCGAAGAATCAGAAGAAAATCAACTCGCATAGATGGCTTTTCAATGCTATTGGGAAGATTCTTGAGGTCAGTCATAATCTACTTTTGAAACCCCGTATTGATCTGCAACCCTTTCCGCAGCCTGAAATTTGTGTTTTGATCGACGCAGGAACGAAGCCTGGCCATAAATCGATCTATTACTTGTGGGAAGCCTTCTACAACGATGCAAATCTAGGAGGTTGCTGCGGCGAAATTCACGCCATGATCAAGGGTGGACGGAAACTTCTCAACCCTCTCGTTGCGGCCCAAAACTTCGAATACAAGATGTCAAACATTCTCGGTTGGTTTTTCGTTTTGTTTTCTTCACATACCAGGCACTGATGTCTGATGGCAGACAAACCTTTGGAAAGTAGTTTTGGTTACGTGTCTGTCTTGCCTGGTGCTTTCTCCGCGTATCGCTACCGCGCCATTCTTGGTCGTCCCTTGGAGCAATATTTCCATGGTGATCACTCGCTCGCCGATCGTCTAGGCCCCAAGGGTATATACGGCATGAACATTTTCACGAAGAACATGTTCTTGGCCGAAGATCGTATCCTCTGCTTCGAGCTAGTCGCGAAGGCTGGCGACCGATGGACCCTCACATACGTCAAGCCAAGTAAGGCTGAGACGGATGTACCCGAGAACGCCGCTGAGCTTATTGGTCAACGTCGTCGATGGTTGAATGGTTCTTTCGCTGCCTCCGTGGTATGTCTACACCCTATCTCGACTAATCCTTCGTCTGACCTCTCCTCAGTATGCACTGGTCAACTTCTTCAAACTCTACAAATCTGGTCACGGTATTATTCGCATGTTCTTCTTCCACATCCAGGCCTTGGTAAATACATCTAGCAACTTTTTCGTTCGGACACGACTAAATTCTCGTCCAGTACAACGTCTTCTCGTTGATCTTCTCGTGGTTCGCCCTGGCAAATATCTGGCTCACTTTCAGTATCATCATCGAACTCCTACCGACTCAAGGCGTACTCATCTTTGGAACTGAAGAACTTGTGAGTGGCTAACACAGTGAATTGGTCGTGATCGTACTCAGCTGGCTTCTTTGTAGACTCACTGGTTTAACTCGGCATTTAAATGGATTTATCTCGCTTTCCTCGCTCTGCAATTCATTCTCGCGTTGGGTAATCGGCCAAAGGGAGAACGTATGGCCTATACTATAACACTATGGTTGGTTTATCGCTTCGGTTACTCGATCCGTCTTCTCACTTGCTGAATAGGGTCTATGCCGTGCTTGCCGTTTACCTGTTGATTTGTTCGTTCTGGTTGACTGGCAAGGCTTTCGCGGTATATCATCCCTCTTCTTCCACGTTGTCCCTCTCTCATTGCCTTCACAGAATATACCCAAAGAGCTGGAAGGCAAGACGACGTCAGAGGTCATCCTGACGTTCTTCACGCCTCCCGTGGGTGCGTTGATAGCTGCCATGGTATCGACTTTCGGTATCTACTTCATCGCGTCATTCCTCTTCGTATGTCTCGTTACTTCAGCTATGGGTTTCTCCGTAAACTGACGTTGGTGTAGCGCGATCCTTGGCACATGTTCTCAAGCTTCTTCCAATATCTCTGCCTCGCTCCCAGTTTCACCAATGTTCTCAACGTCTACGCCTTCTGCAATCTTCACGATGTTCGTTCATTTCGTTTCATAGACTCAACTGCTGTGCTGATTGCGATTCATTAGGTGTCTTGGGGTACCAAAGGTAGCGACAAAGCAGAGGCCCTGCCTTCAGTATCTTCGAAGAAGTCGAAGGATGCCGATGCTCCCGTTGTCGAGGATACAACCAAGGTCCAGGACGACGTCGACGCCGCGTTCAAGGAGACCGTCAGTCGTGCTTTGACGAAGATCGAAAGCGTTGAAGAGATCGAGAAGCCAACCATGGACGATGAGAACAAGACTTTCCGGACGCGTCTCGTCTCCTTCTGGATGCTCAGTAATGCCACGTTGGCCATCGCCATCGAGAACCTGAATGGTCTGCCCAACGCAGCGAATCCTCAGGCAGATCTCGAGCATCTTCGCGCGAAGCAAAATCTATACTTCGGAGTCATCCTTTACTCAACATTCGGTCTTGCCGCTGTGCGGTTCACTGGGGTATGTCGTCTTTCGTTTCTCATCGTTCAAACTCGTCTGACCAGTTACTTCAGTGTCTCTACTACTGGTTGAAGAGAAACTTGTTCAGATTCTGCAGGAAGAACTAAGTCGTTCTCTCATTTCTTGGCTGGGGTTTTCTTCTTTCTCATTGCACACGTCATATGGACATTTTTACCACAAAAATGGACGCATACCTTATCACGCCCTCATTTTCTTGCTGCANCCCCCCGCCTCCACGCACCTTACCCCCTGCCCTCTTACCGTTCTTTGTTTGAACGAAAGCCGTACTTACAAAACCCTCCACGCCCCTCAGTCTCTTGCTGTCCGTTACTAGTTTCTCTCCTCTCCTCTGANTTTTTGGCGCGTATCTAGCGTACTGTTGATGATTGCATGAATCCATACATTATATCGTCGGATTTAAATGGTCGGCCATTGGAATATACATACGACATGGATTGTCTAGAACATGTTTCCGTGAGGTGGGGTGAAGTGATACATACGCAAGCAGGTGATCAATAGATCTAAGTAGCAAAATACCAACGACGTTCAAGAGTACATGCTGGAGAATTCGCTCCTAGAGTCAGTTGAACGAGATGATGATCCAAACGCTGGTGCGCCGCCAGGACCGGAGTTGGAGAGAAAGCGCTGTATCGACTGTCTAAATTGTTCCATGGCTTCCGCTTGCTCGCCTGGAGTTGGTGCAGCCTGGTTCGTTTGGTTGCTTTCAGCAGACTTGGCGAGTGGTCTACGACAAGTTGGACAGGTAACTTTCTGTTGGAACAGCAAGAGATACGGTGAGACTACCCGTAGTCAGAGAATGGGCTCGAAAAGACTAACCCCTTCGTTGATCCATTTGGTTAAGCTGAACAACGCAGGAATGGATTATTGTCAATGAACGCCTGCCTTATATCGGCGACCACTCACTCTCTTCGACAAAACAGGTGACCGCATTGCCACTCTTGTGATAACCTTGTCACACCGAGTTCTTCGGCAGGATGTGCAGGTGAGTCCATGACCTCAGCCATCTCTTGCTCTGCAAGGATAGCAAGAAAGGTGTTGTAACATATTGGACAAACGGAGTCTGGCGAGATATGGAGTATAAGCCACTAGCAATGAACTGAAGGGATGACAAGACCTTTATGACCCAGCGATATAATTTGACTCTCAGTTAACTGGGGAAGGCGTTCAAGCACCTCATCCACTTCAGCCCTAGGTATTACGATCCTCGCTCAAGCATGCAGTCACAGGAGTCAGGACAGCTTAATTACGCACGATCTTTCTGGACCGCCTATCGACTCTAGGAGGAGGTCCATATCCGGCGCATGCATGATGTGCGGTATACGTGGGTCGTTGAATCCAGACATGATGTTGATATAGAGAATAGAGACTGACGGTGCAGATATCAAGAGACAGTCACAGACTCACACAGCAACCTGTTTCGGACCACGCGTCGCATGCCACGTGACTAACGAACTTCAAATCTCCTGGTTCAAATAGCGTCGGAGGGCAATTGCTACAGCTCGTTTTGTTTGGATACAGTGCAGCATTACAAGGTGGATGAAACTGATGTACAGACTCTGATTAAAGCAAGCGAGGGGAGAACGAATAAATGGATAGCGAAGCGAGAGGGACCAGCCGACGAAGGAGATGCATAATGGGGAGTACACTTCAGAATGGGTTCTCGTCTTCGTCCATTTTAGTGTCGCTCGAGTTGACCTTGCTATCGGGTGCTTGTTCGTCAGATGACTGGTCATCGGGTTCTTCTTCCTTCTGCGCAAAGAGTGCAACTGGCTTTGGACCTCTGCAGTGATCATGGATCAGCGATGAGATGATTAGAGTGTGGCAACGGCGTACTTCGCAAAGTGCTTCTTCTTAGCTGCCGTGAGCTTCTGTGTGACTGGAGTCATCATGTTATCGGTGGGCGAGATGAAATTGGGGTTGCTATTCGTGAGTGTTGTCAACTTAAGCTCGCCATGAGGCGAAGTGTAAAACTCACTGAGTCTTCGCCATCTTCTTTGCCAATAGTGCTTTTGCCCCCATCCCTGGGGCCTGATTCCCTACGTTGCCCAGCGGTGCAGAAGGAACCACGACGTGGGCGGCTTGATTCGGATTATGAAGAGGTTGGATGGGAGTGGCGAGCGGTGAATCGTTGGGCGTGGCGGTGGTAGACATGGCGGATGGAAATGAGTATGAGGTTTAGAGCGGCGGTTACAAGCAAGTAAGTCAAGGAGATGGTGGTACGAGGACAAGAAGGTTGAAACTTCCGGGTCGAACCAGTGGACTTTTTGGGACACATTACACGTGATCGCGTCCACTGTATAGGGGCAGAGAGGAGCCTCAGATGTCTGCTCTTCCACGTCCTCCCCACGAAGTACCTGAGGTGACAGCTTCATCCCATTGAGCCGAAAGAATGGACTTGATACCTATAGTATGAGTATATCAGGCAAATTGGAGGAGAAACATAACACTGCAGCTCCTCGGAAAGGGGTGCTATTTGTAATTGACGACCTGAATAAATCAGGCTTTCGTAGAACATAGTAGCCAAGAATCTGTTTGAATTGATGTTTGAAGCACTTCCTCTCAGTGAATTGAGAGTGGAATGTGCGCACGATCAAAATCGCAATAGGAGCTTTATTTAGGAGGAGGCGATCTGCGCCCTGAGGAAGATCGTTTCATGTCGGCCAGGGTTCAACGGTTCACTGCCTTGATTTACCGCCAGCTCTCGATTTACCGCTAGCTTTAACTCTCCACCCCGGGGAAACCTGTGAAACACTGATGCAAAGGACTGATACATCAAAACTTTGGCATCGGGTCTGGACGAACAGACGGTTCTACCCAGTTTGGAATTGGCAGCCTGAGATTGTCGCCCAGCCGAGCGTCATGACATCCACAGCTGACCTCTGCCTGTATTTCCTCCCTCATCCCAGCAGGACTCTTATTCACTTTCGCTTTCCTCTGCCTTGAATTGTTTTCTTCGCAGGCCGGTCCTTCGCCTCTGTCGTACTTTGCTGAAGCAGGTCTCGTAGGCAGCGACTTTCCCTTCTTTTCCCCAAGTCGCTCGTTTTTGCATAGAATAACAAATATGAGCTCGTCAGCAGTCGGTGAGTTGGCATCCTCCTTGTCACGTATCCCGGATCCACCTCATCACGGTCGGCTTATCTGGACCATCGACGACAGGCAATAACCGCCCAGACGTACCGTTCAACATCGTCAACGGTACACACTCACAGTTGGTGGCTTATCTGGTCTTGAATGTGTGGCCGTCGCACTTTGGCTTGCCTCTGCTTCTCCTCGTCATCATGACTTCGAGGACGATACAACGAAGCGCGACTTTCTTGAATATGCTGGTGGTTTGGATAATAGTTGGAGTGTGGGTCCACTTCCTCCTCCAGTTCATCGTATAGTGGCTGACCGCCATGCCGCGGCTACAGCTCGTCTAGCCTATTGTGTGTCCCCCATCAAGTCTCAAAGACCTAACCGTCTCACTGGCGACGTTGCAGACTATACACCAACCAAACGAGCGGTCCAGAGCCGCAAAAGATGTTCTGTCTGTTCCAAGCATCTCTCATATATGGGATGCCACCAATGTGCGTCGATCACCGCCCTTCACCTGACATGACCGTTGATAGTTAAAATCTCCTCCCGAAGGACCTCCACCGCTGCGTTCTCCCTCGTCCTTCAGGTACCATTCCCATTACACGTCTTCATCGGATCGCTTTCTAACATCCTTTATCATTATCATCCCCTCCCATCAGATGTTCCTTTCTGTTCGCAAGTCCTACCACGCACGACCAGGGGACCCTGGGGATAGACCCTGGAGACTCTGGCTAGTGAGTAAACTCACAACTTTGGCAATCGAGCCCTACAAATTCTCACTCTCTGCGTCGATAGTTGCTCGTGGCTCCGTATGTGGCGCTCATAATGACAGCGATAGCAACGGCCTCTGTGAGTCATTCTCAAAAACTTTCTCTGTGGAAGCAGCTTACTCATTCAATCTTCAGGTGGGCGCTGCCAACCCAACCAAGATCTCGCGGAACAGACGATTCTTCTACTGTTCAGTCGAAGCTGATCCTCTGTGCGTACACAAGTCCCTTCAATCACCGTTGGTGTATACCTGTGGCTAATCAAATGAGCAGGACCAATACGATGACTATCTCAGCTGCGTTCATCCTCTTCGCAACCGTTATCTTCGAAGGTACCGCGTGCCCTCAAAAAGCCTCTCGCTTTCACCACTAAGCCTGTTTGGGAACAGTGTGGACCGTCATTCTCTTGTATCGACTCTATCAAGCCTCGAAACGAACTGGATCCAAGTTGTCGATAGATCTCAGTTTTCCCATCCGCATCATCGCGTTTGGGTTCTACATCATGTTAGCTTTATGGTCAGTCACATCTCTAATTCGTCTGATCCCTGTGTCTCGTGCTGATATTACTTCCCGCTTTCATTTGTTCCTGTCTTCTGATGATGTGTGCTCAGCTTGAGCTTGATATCCATCAAGAGTCCAAGAAGCCCCGCACCTGACTTGATCATCTCAACTGGTCGGTTTTACCTGTCCTTGACACCGTTTCCCCATCAACTTATCTGCGTATTCGGGTGTATGTTCACAGCGGCCACTGTTGTCATAGTTATCTTCGGCACGCAAAAGGTATGTTTTCCCCGATACCATGCGAATCTTCGAACATGAATGTTGATCTCCTTTCTGACAGGATATCCTGAAGGGCCTTTGCTTCTGGAGGCGATTGCCATCACTTGCCTCCGTGTCTACCAGAGACAATGTGAAGGCGTATTCGAAAACAGAAAAGTTCCAAGAGGACGAGTCGAGTTGGGCCAAAGTACCATCGCGCATGTCCATTGCCTGAGAAATCATCGCTCTAAGGATATACTTCAAATTCGTTTTCGAAGGGATTGCTGGCGGTCAATGTGGTAGCTCGAACATTCTCACTTACTTATTTTCGCTGTTTTAAAACCATTGATCTGGATGTATCTTATTTGCCATGTTGTCTCCGAGTCTGTTGTATCTGTAGTTTTGAATGAAAAGCACTGTGTGTTTTGTTGGGGGGCAAGTTCCTATTTTCTAAGGTGATTCTGTACTCCATGCTTCGATATAAGTGCCTAACTATGTTTAAACAACGATGAATGACTGAGCGGACGTGCGCGATGCTGGAGGACAAGCTAGAGACAAACTCGGTGCGGTATAGGGGCTACAGGGGTAATGGCCATCCTCGTTTCATGCAGTCGGCCTGTACACCACCGTCTACATCAGCTCGGAGTGGCCAGAGGCTCTTTTAACAACAATATACCGCGGGCTCGGAAGCCCATCACAGCGACCAAACCCGAAGGCTAGGCGGTGGATTTCCCCCATGATCGACCCAGGATAGGCAGGGTGAAAACGTGCACTCCCCAGCTGCTGTGGCGTATACATATAGCAGGATACACATCTAATCTTCCTTCGAGCTCTTGTGGTGGTGTTCCATGAAAGAGTGCATTTCTTTAATAGTGAAGATGTTGGCATGTCCAGATGTTGAACTTACGCAAGCACGACCAAACAAAAGCCGTTTTCGTTCCGGCGCGTCTCAAATCCTCCGACGTGAATTTCTTGAACACCCAGCCTCATTCTTCCAAATGGCCGTAGGTCTTCTTGTCACCTCAAAACCAATTTGGAAATTTGCGTTACTAACTACTACGCCCACAGAGCCGCTGCTCAACCTCTCTGCGAAGTTTCTCTCGGTTGTCGTATTCATGGTGCGCTTGCTCACATTCGGGTTAACCAGCGACCAATGTTCTGTTTTCATGATTATTTGAAAGGCAACCGCAAGTACGCTCTTGTGTGCGTACCTATGCAGCAGCCGCTCCCGAGACGGCAGCTACCTCCTCAACCCCACCTCCACCACCCGCCGCCAAACCCTCGTCCGACCCAACTATCAACCGGATAGTCGATGATATCTCGGGCTTGACGCTACTCCAGGCGGCGGACCTCGTGACGCTGTTGAAGGTACGCCCCCTGCATGTGTGTTCAAGAATAAAGTGTTAATGTTTTTTTTTTCGTGGGGCAGTCACGGCTGAATATTCAAGAAATTGCCATGCCCGCCGCCGCCCCTTCAGCACCTGCGGCAGCTGCTGCTGAGGAGGCTCCTGTAGAGGTTAGTGGAATTTCCTATCCATGGGGAAAGAGCTAGGCATGCTCACTATGTATCTTGACACGTCCAGGAGAAACCAAAGGAGAAAACCGTGTTCAACGTCAAGTTGGAGTCCTTCGACGCTGGCGCGAAACCCAAAATCATCCGTGAAGTCAAGGCCCTGGTACCTAACCTCACCCTCATTGACGTATGTGGCAAATTCTTGACCGTAGACCACCTACTGACGTCCGTCCCAACCCCAAATAGGCCAAGAAGTTCGTTGAGTCCGTTCCCCAATTGCTCAAGGAGAACCTACCCAAGGAGGACGCCGAGAAGCTCAAGGTGGCATTCGAGAAGTTGGGCGCAGTCGTCAAGCTCGAGTAAACTTTTCATCTTTGCAACATACCTTTCTCCGTTTCAGTACGCCTGAAATAGATCTTTGCTTTGCTTTGAATATTTGTCGGCATTGAGTTGGTGATAAAATTAGTATAATGATGAGGATACATGAGATTCTCCTGCTTTCGGTTCAATGTCCTGGAATGTGGGCGGGCAAGATAGATGAATGTACATGAAGTGGATGCCCAAGCAACGAAGAAGGATTGGTTTAATCTTCAGAAAGATAACGATACTCAAACCTGAAGTCAGCTTTCTTCCGCTGACACCATGACCCCTCCCAGTCGAAATACACATACACCCCCTGCTCGTACTCTTCTGTGATTGCTTGGGGCTCGGAATGTCTTTGGAACCACGTTAGGTACTTGACGTGGAAGCGCCATGATTGACGTTTGAGCTCTTTGGCTGCGAGATACCTATCAATAAGCAATGCACGAGGCAAAACGGTGAACACGTTTCCCATTGAAATCTGATNGGGGGGACGACCTACTGCTGGTATGTTCCGGGTAAGAAATAGAACACGTAGAACAGAGTCTCAACATCGAGCTGCGAGAAGATGCCAGCCGTGCTTAGGAGAGGATGAGGCGTTTGAGGGTAGTACGGAGGTGTTTGATACGGGTTCCGCGGCACGTAATACTTGGGTCTACTCGGCCAGGTAAAATAAGCCCATTATCAGACAGGCAACGATACTTTGACACATACTTTGCGGTGTCCTGTGGCTGAGGTATGTTCGGGTAGCCACCTTCTAGCATTTTGTGCACTTGGTCTAAGTTTGACATACGCATGGCGGCTACATGACAACCAAGTCATAAGTTTAGTGAGGGTATGAAAGGGAACATTTGAGAAAAATACACTGACCCTTCTGTTTGACACCTTCAAAGGACGTGACCAAGTCAGAAAGGGATCCAGGGAAAGTGCTCGCCGTAGACCGAGGTTGCTGTGGTTGATTTGTTGAAGGTGGCCGCGTACCACCAACGGGAACGGGTTGCTGCGGTTGGGGTTGCTGTTGTTGCTGAGGAGGCGCAGCATTCGATGTAGATGCTTGTTCTGTGGCCAGAGGAATCTTTACGCCTGGGGGGAATTGCGGTTGCGACGGTGCTGCACTCGGCGAAGTAGCGGCAGGCAGGCTCGGGGGAGCCGATAGGCCTTGGGAATACTGTTGTACCTGTTGTGGTAGGGGTGACGGTGCCATCTGGGTGAGCTGTTGAGGTTCTGAGGGGCCATTAGAACCATTGAGAGTAGGTTGGGTCGGAGCAGCAATAGGAGAAGGGGCCTGTTGAAGGATCTGAGTACAGAAAAACCTTTCTTCGGTGGTATGAAACATACCAGTTTCTGAACCGTTTGGGTGGGGACGAGCGGAGAAGATATGGATACTGAAAAGGCTGTTAGTTCAAGCGCGTCCAAGGAAATCGAAGACTGACCTTTTCGACGCTGTGGCGAAGAAGTTGCCACAGGACCGCTGGACGAACTGGGGACGGCTTCTGACAGAGCTGGAGAGTCAAGTCCAGAATAGAAAGATCCATCGTGCTGTTGAGACACTGAGGCAGATGATGACAGCATAGGACTGGTGACGGAAGGATGTGTTAGGCTGGGAGACGAAGAAACACCCGATTGTTGGTCTTGTGCTAGATTTACCGTTAATGGTGACTGTATTGACGGCGGCGGCGGAGGCGGTGGGTGGGACGTAGTCGTTGTATTTGATGGTGCGTTGGGCGTGGACGAGGATTGCGATGCTGGTGGTTGTGCTGCAGGGGTCACGGCCGCAGCAGCTGCTGCTGCATAGCGTATTGGCGTTGGGTTTGGACGTGCTACAGGCGTGCTGGTTGGTAGGCCAGCCTTGAGGATGCTTGACATAGGTTGCTGAGACAGATTAAGGTTTGGCGGCGGTTTGCCTGTTAACTGCATGAGAAAACAACGACATTTCCAGTACGTGACACGTACTTTCAACTAATGATTGTTCTAGGTAGGGTGAAGAGTAAGCAAATTTGGACGAAAGCGAGTGACTCAGAACATACTGCGTAGTTGGAGCGTTGCAGTTGCTTTCTTGAGTATTGGACTTTCGTCGCGCTTGCTGCTACTGGTTGTGCTCTCTTCGTCGTGTTTCTTCGATGACGGCGTCCGTGGTGGAATATCTGCTGGAGGGACATGAACATGTACACTTCAGGTGAGGGAGACTGTATTTACCTTCGCTCGCCTCGTCCGAAGCATCACTGTCATCATCGTCTTGGACTAGACCGAACTTCTCTTCCTCTTCATCGAGGTTCAGTTCATCATATATACCCTCATCTTCCTCAAAGTCTTCGTCCTATAAGGAGCGTGAATGTAGTTTGAGCTGACGCGAGACATAAACGTACTGAATTGCTTTCGACGAAGTACTGAACATCTTCTTTCAGCGAATGGACCTTCTCCGCAGGTAACGAGCCATTATTCAGGAGCCGCAAGACGATTTCCAAACGGTTGATGTGCCATTTCCGTCTTTCATTCAGCCGTTCCAGTTCCTCTGATCGTCCGGAATGAGACCCCTTATTCCTCTTCTTGCCCGTCCCCTGCAATGCCTCTATCTCTGCCTCTGCTGCTTCCACCTGCATCTGCAGTTCCTCGACCTGAGATTGCAGCCATGATGTAGCCTCCTCCTTCTCCTGTTCCTTCGGATCGAGCTTGGTAGCTTGGATGAGACCTTCCTTCGAGAATGCCTTGGTCTTCATCTCCTTCTCGCAGGCCTTGAACTTCTCCATTTGCTACGGAAACAGTCGAAGTAGTCAGCGGGACATCTAGAGAGTTTAAATGTAGACAATTTTAGCGTAGCCCACTCACTGTTTCAATGAGCCGACGATTGTCCAAAAGGACCGATTTGTCTTTAACGTCATTGCTTGCCACCCATGTCTTGATTTGGTCGCGTAGACGTTGTAGCTTCTTTATCTGGGTCTTCAAGTCGAGTTCGAGCTTCTCTTTCTGCGTCTGATTTGTTGACGCCTGCATTTTATCATATATGCTCTCGAAGAGCTCGACACCTTCAGAGACCTTCTTAAGGGTGCGATCAATTTCCGCTGTATACGACGCGTCTGCATTAGTTGTGCATTGACAAGTTCGGTGTGCCCCTCACTTTGTAGTTTCCTGGCCGACATGACGAATGGATAGCCAAATAATGAGCGTAGAGCGAGAAGTTATGGCCCTCGTCCCAAGGACAAGGCCGAATCATTACGTAATCGTAGCAAGACAAATAAGCACAAACAGGGAAGGAAGAGTCACTTTGTCGCCATTGGTCCTCAGGGCTGCCATACAGTCCTTAGAGCTGTGAGCGTCATGATGCATGACGCGTGATGCATGATGGGGGTATCTCAGCAACTACGGTGATATTCTGACGCGTGTAGAGGCGACCTGACGTACCGTACGTAGAGACTGATAGATAGAACTCTCCGTGGGAATAACCTTCCAAGTCTGACGAGAAGCAGTCACGTGAAATAGATGTAGCACTTGAGACAATTGTGATCGCTTGCATTCAAAACTCTCTCCTTTACCACCACGACCACGTCCACCACGACTCGATGAAATCTCTCCGAAAGTCCCTGAATGGGACAAAAGATACCATTCGTTCCCAAATCTCAACTCCCCTTCCCGCAGTCAACAAACCACCATCCTCTATCTCTCCCCCTCAGAAAGTCATCCGCGCCCTCTCTTCTTACAGATCGCAGGCTCCCCAGGAACTCTCGTTTCAGAAGGGCGATTTCTTCTACGTCCCACAGGACACCGCAGGTGCATACTATGTTGCCTACAACCCAGCGTCTGGCGTCCGCGGGCTTGTTCCCAGATCGATGTTCGAAGAGTTTAATAAAAACAATGCGGCGTGAGTCGCCCCGATACTTCGTTATGTCCGGCAAATTAAACTTTTTATTCTAGAGCACGAGCATCGCAAGGCGGCCCCCCTGCTGGTCGACCGTTGCAACCTATCCAACCTGATCGCCCCTCCTCAGCCCAGAAGCCCAAAATGAACACTTTCTACGCAATCGTCCTACACGACTTTGAGGCCGAGCGGGCAGACGAACTCGCCGCCAAGTCTGGGGACGCTATCTCTGTCGTTGCCCAGTCAAACCGGGAATGGTTTGTCGCCAAGTCGATAGGCAAGGTCGGACGTCCAGGGCTCATCCCCGTTTCCTTCGTCGAAGTCCGAGACCCAGCTACCGGAAAACCCGTACCTGACATTAACGCACTCATGGACCGAGGCGATGTACCTAAGGTTGAAGATTGGAAACGTGCCATGCTAAACTACAAACAGAATCATATCGCACTAGGCTCCTTTGACTCACCTTTCAACCAGAATCGTGATACCCTTCTCAACAATTCGCAGTCCCCCACATCCCCTTTATCCGCTCAAGAACCCACGAATAACACCCCTCAGACACCGCCCGGCGTTCCTACCGACCAGAAGCTATACTCTCTCGACTCGTTCCCCGAAGGTGTCCTCATTTCCGCTAATGTTGTCTCATTTCATTACGAGATGGAAGAATTTTGGTTTAGGATCGACGCTATATTCCAACCCTACGCAGCTTCCGGAGTACGGAACCTCCCCCCGGCCAAGCAGCTTGTACTATTCCGGGTTTATAACGACTTTTACGACTTCCAGGTCTCCCTTCTCAACATGTTCCCACGTGAGGCAGGTAGGGAGCCACCCCACGAACGAATATTGCCATACATGCCTGGCCCTGCGGAAGAGGTCGACCATCAAGTCACTGCTTCTAGACAGGTTGAACTCGATCAATACGTATGCAAGTTATGCGAGTTGGGAGCTTCTGGCGCAAGATACATACTTGAAGCCTCCGTTGTCCGCGAGTTCTTAGTGCTAAAGCCAGGCGACGTCTCAAACGACATAGATCCGCGGGACGCCGAGATAGATGCCTTGTTCTCCCAGGATCAGTATGTCAACGAGATTCAGGATGGGCTGGGGCGGCTGAAAGTGGGAGACAGAGACTTTGGAGATAAGAGTGACGGCTCGGACTACGAGGACGAGGGATACGCTCCATCGCCGCAGAGACAGACTCATGACGCGCCATACGGTGCAACGGAACCTTGGGGCGACAGGCGGCCGTCTTACGCTGATAGCACGCACTCCTTGCGATACCAAGCTCATGCTCAAAACCATCAGCGAAACGAATCACCTTCTCCATACAACCGTGCTTCCTCACCTTATTCCTCTACGTCACGCTCAAACTCTCCTCTTCCAAATAACGGTTCTTCTTTTCCATATTCCACGTCTTCCTCATCTCTTCGGTCTTCTCAAGCTTCTTCATTCACCGGACGTTCTCGTTCACACTCCACTGCGACATCAAATCTCAACAACCCCGCTATATCAACGGCAAATCCTCAAACCGCATTTGTGAAAATCAAGATTTTCGACCGTCTCGCGGATGATTTAATTGCCATCCGCGTGCACCCACATGTAACACATGCGGAACTTCTTGGGAAAGTCCAAGCTAGGTTAGGCGGAGAGGTGGCTTTCCTCAAATACCGGGACAGCATCAGCAACCAATTTGTCGGTGTTGATACGGACGAACACTTGCGTTCGTGGATGGAAGGGACTGATAAATACGTGCTCTACGCCGACTAGCTCAACAAATGCTGATGAGCTACCTCGTCGCCTATTGCATATCATCTGTGTACCGCGCATCATTTTGTACCGCTCTATGTAGGACTCCCTTGTACACCTCTTCTTCATGGGATGTTGGAGGATATCTGTTTAGTACTTACTTATTTACNTTTTTTGTGTACCGATTTCGACCCCCTCATTATATTCGTGTTTCAGTACGTACTACTACTACTATGGCACCTTTCCTTATTTCTGGCAATATTACCTACATCTGTACTCCTGTACTCTCCCTTGAATTTGTACTTCATACCTTAGTTGTCTTCTCTCCTTGTTCTCAGCATCTATTTATTTAGTACTTCTGGACCGACGACAAACAAGACCAAACCGAGTACTCCCACTTTGAAGTTACCCTTCCGCGAAAGCTCATACATTACATACGACGCTATGGTCTCCCTCGCCCGCACGATACGCAACATGCGTAGGGCTGGCCTCCGTGAGTGGTGGAGGCAGCTTCAATACATCGGTGACGCCAAGTCTGGCAGATTTATCGGAAAGGACCAGTGAGTTGCTTCGGACTTAACTGCACCCAAATATTGCAGTTGGCTGAGCAGTCGTTGCATCGTTCATCGCTCTATGTAGGTTTGGCAACAGATACTTTGAGAACCTGAATGCAGAGGAGGAAATACCGGGTCGTCACCGCTGGGTAGATTTCGCCCAGGTAGGCCAACTGTGTTTCTGTTCCGAACCTCTGCTGGATTCTGAACGCAACAAATTACTTCGTAGCATGACTACCATGCCTCTCAAGTTCCTCCTGAATGGCATTCCTGGCTTCAACATATTCGCAAGCAACCGCCCCATGAAGATCCCATTTTCCAGAGTGTAACTCAACCTTGGCAAGCGGTCCGTTGAAAGGCGTTTGTTGGTTGATGGGACGTTTGCTAACCTATTCATCTTAGCCCTGGAATGAAACCCTCACTGGTACCCGGGGTGCCTACAAGCCATACAACACTGCTGCACCAAAGATCAATGCTTGGGAGCCCAAGGTTGCTCCCCGTGGCGCGTAGAATTCATGATGTATTCGTGCTAGGCTATCCATAATAGAGACGCTCTTTGTGCACCTCTCCTACTTGTTGGAGTTATCGACTGCCTTGGTGCTCCTCCAACCTATTCGCAACCAATTGACCCAAAGCCAGAGAGGATGTTAGTCCGGGACTCTCGATACCCAACAGTGAAATCATAGGGTTCTTTGACTTCATCCCCGGTGTCGGGTAATCCGACCTAATGACGAAGTCTTGGAATCCCCCTCCTGGTGGTATCAATTTGGGTCGAATACCGACGTAGTCAGGTTGGAAACCTGTCAATTCGACCGCGGGTAGGTATTGTGCAACTGCACCGTGCATTTCGCCCAGCCTTGACTCGTTTGGTATGAGGTGGTTCTTCCAGAATTCAGCTCTTTCTTCATTTACCACAAGCGTCTCCAGGTCGTCGATTCCTAGACTCTCATCCGGTGAAAGCCACTCAATGTCTGGTCCAAATTTAATCTTCCCCTGTAGGTCGAGAGTCAAGTGCGTTCCTAATGATTCGAAGGCATGAGCATTCGGGCCTGTTGCTGGACAAGGATAGATCAGATGTGAAATGCCCGATATGCCTGGTCCATGATACGAGGCGTAGGAACCCCTCGCAAAGTACATTGGGATACGCTTCTCTGGTGGAAGGACCGAGTTCAAGAGGAAGGGGCCAGATAACCCAGAAGCACTGATAACCGTCTTCGCTAAAACGGCATCGCCGTCTGGGGAATCCCCTGTTACCATTTGGACAACCCAGCCATCTTCATGGACTGGGCTTTTGTCTGACACGCTGCGGTCCACACGAACGACGCGCGTCGAGCATACCACCTCTCCACCTTCTGCCTCCTCGACCTGCATCGCTAGCGTTTCCATCAACGTGTGCGAATCAACGATCCCTGTTTCTGGACTCCACAATGCGGCGACAATGTGCTCGGACAGGTTTGGTTCCATTTCATGGACCTCAGCGCCGTTGAGCAATCTGGTGGGGAGGCCGGGCCATTTTAGTTGTTGAGCCTTAGAGTGAAGCTTTCGTATATATGGAATTTGGTCGGAAGTCGCGACTACCAGCTTCCCAGTCTTCTTGCAGGGTATACGATTTTGGTTGCAGAAATCATACATCAAATGTCGGCCAAGTAGACATAGCTTTGTCTTCAATGAGTTCTCCGGATAGTACAAGCCTTTCGAACAGTCTGTAAGTACGACACACGGCCAGTCATAGATGCAGCTTACCTGCATGGACAACCTCGGAGTTTCGAGAGCTGCAGAAAATCACCATCAATGATCGGAGAGATATATTCAAGAATTGGCTCACCTGATTTCCTCGCCAACCCGAGGGTGTCTCTCAACGAGATATGTCGTCTTTTCGGGAAATCGTTTCACCAGTGCATTTGCAATTGCCAGCCCAACGACGCCTGATGTAGAAGTATATGGTTTCAGATATTTAGCTTGTCCGAAGGCGCGGGGTGTCCTCACTGCTCACCTCCACCGACGACGAGATGGTCAACAACAAACTCGGGGGCCTGGAGAGCAAGCGTCAGTGTCAGAACAAAGATGAGAAGATGAAGAACTGGCCTTGAATGGGTATCGCCCTTCCTTGTTCAGGACTCCGACCACACCACGAATACGAGAGAGCATGGTTATGAGTTAGTCATGAGAAGGTGCAAGCAGCGTCCATTTATGATCGAGAACGCCGGTCCGTTGATTCCGAGGACCGATCAGCAGTGGTGATATCATCAAGTTTGAGAACGTGAAACTTTTCTGTCGACCACCATCCTACTCTAATTGCCAATCCTCACCGACCCCCATACCGGTGGCCTCTATCATGGCCGCAATCAATCCACAGCTTCCTTCAGAGGAACTCATGGCCGAGAAACTGGCTGCTCTGAACTCGGTGCCACTTTTCATGAAGAATCTACCAGATGACGAAACGGAGGATGTCGCCCTTAGTGCTTTACAAAGCCTAGCACACGACGGAACGCCGGATGGTGAGTAATTGGAAGCTGAGAGTGGTTCGTCGGTGGTGAATTGGACACGCTTATAGAGATCGCGCAAAACTTCAAGGAGCACGGAAATGAGTATTTCGTTGGAAAGCGATGGAAGGAAGCACGCGATTTCTATACTCAAGGTATCAATGCGAACCCAATGGATATCAAGCTTCAAGTGACTCTACTGTGCAATCGTGCCGCATGTAATCTCGAGCTTCGTTAGTACATCTTTCCTCGATGAACTGCCCATCTTAATCATCATCCAGAAAACTATGGATCCGTCCTGAAAGACTGTAAGAAGGCCCTGACCCTGGATTCCAAAGCTTCCAAAGCTTACTACCGTGCTGGAATGGCCCTGCTATCACTCGATAGGCCACATGAGGCACTCGAATGCTGCGATCTATGTTTGGCGTACGACTCGGGCAACGCTGGAATGAAATCACTCCGTGAACGGGTGGTCAAGGCGATCGCTGACAAGGAGCAAAAAGAGAAAGAGCGACAAGAAAGGCTGAAGAAAGAGGCCGATGCGAAACGCTTAATGGACAACGCTTTCCGAGTAAGTGTACAATACTCACCGAGTTGTCCATAATTGAATCCGGCCAATCTCAGGTCCGTAATCTCATATTGGTACCTAATCCCAACGGCTCGAGCAACCCATACGCTCCTCATTGGGATCCGGAAGACCCTATGCAAAGCACTCTCATCATCCCCGTCTTCTTCCTTTATCCGCAACACGCTACCTCAGATGTGATACCGGAGTTTGTTGAAGATACGCCATTCTCGGCGCATCTGGAGGCGATGTTCCCTCCAAACGCCCCCGCACCGGAATGGGATCGCGCCGGTGAATACACCGCAAAAAGTCTAGTTGTATATGCGATTACAAAACGTAGACGACTGCTGAAAGTTGGCAAGAAGATGACATTGAAAGATGTCTGTCATGCAGCTAAAGCTAAAGAGGGCGATTCAGTAAAAGATGGGCTGGAAGTGAAGGATGGCTGTCTTTCCTTTGCCGTCCTCCCGAAAGGCAGCGTCGAAAGTAAATGGGTAGAGGACTTCAAACGTAGTAGGGACTCAGAATAATCAGTGCTGCTCCTAACTCCTCTTGAGGCCCTGTCCAAGTGACTGTCTGATTATGGCATATGTTTCCCACGTTTGGCATCAAGGCAGGGTGTAGCACACTGGCCCTCGCAATCCGCGCCAAAAATCTACGCAAGACCGACGCTGTACGGACTGGTGAGTAATGATGCCCCTTCACTATTCGAAATGCTACGCATCCGATGGATACATGGTGCTGTGCCGTTGGAATTGCTCGGGAGGCTTTGGATGGGATGGATTGGTTGAGGATGATTTGGATGAGGACTTTGGCTGATATGGAGACGTAGGGTATTGCACCTTCAAGATGTCCGTGACCAACAAGATTCTCCGTTCCGCCAATGCTCCCTCCTCTACCCCCGATGAAATCGAGACCAATGTCGCGCAGGCATTGATCGACCTCGAAAACAACGTCCCCGAACTCAAGGCTGAGCTTCGCCCCCTCCAAATTTCCGCTGCTCGTGAAGTTGATGTTCGTGGCGGCAAAAAGGCCATTGTTATCTTCGTCCCCGTGCCCCAATTGAAAGCTTTCCGCAAAGTCCAACAGAGGTACGTTTCAAAATGGTCAAATTCGGCTGCGTTATCATTGACTTGGCTCGATAGGCTTACCCGGGAGCTTGAGAAGAAGTTCTCCGACCGACATGTTGTATTTGTTGCTCAACGCCGGATGCTCCGCAAGCCCACACGAACCTCCCGTGTCAAGCAAAAGAGGCCCCGCAGCCGTACCCTCACCAACGTCCACGAGCGCATCCTTGAGGACCTTGTCTTCCCCACGGAGATCGTTGGAAAGCGCACTCGCGTTTCCGTAGATGGCTCCAAGCTCCTTAAAGTGTACGTCTGGCCTCTAGCAGTTCTGAACGGGTAGTATACTGACCCGACACAGCTTCCTCGACTCCAAGGACTCTACTGCGCTCGAGTACAAGCTCGATTCCTTCTCGTCGGTTTACCGGAGATTGACAGGAAAGGACGTCGTTTTCGAGTTCCCGGTGGTTGCCCAGGAATAGATAGCTGTGCTTGGATGACCGTGCTAGCTAATTTTCCTATGTACACGCATTATGACTGCATATTGAAAACATGGCTATGACTATGACACCTTCTAAACCCTTTCGCAATCGGTGAAGAGAAAAAGACTATTTTGGGTGTTTCACTTTCGGGAGCTTTGCCCTTTCGCCTCGGTAGCCACGTGGGAAAGGATCACGGTATGTCAGAGTCAGGGGGATTCTGACCCAAGTAGGAGGCAGCCATTTCGTTCTTCTGTTCCACCTTCATTCCTCTCTTTCTTCCCTTTCCCTCTCCCCTTCTTTTTTCACGACTGGCCCGCCCTTCACTCGAGGGCCAGATACGGCTCGTATTAATCTATGGACCCGTACGCTCGGTCCAGGTATGACCAAGGTGTCGACGCGAAGGTCGTAGTGATGGGAAATACGGGTCAGTCGGCTTCTACAACGGGCGCACTCGACGGCTTTCAAACTAACATTGACGATTCCTGGAACTTCCCGTGTTTGCTACTTCTAGGCGTCGGAAAGACCAGTCTCCTACATCGCTACACCCAAAACAAGTTCGATCCCAAGAATACGACCTCTACGACCGGTGCTTTCTTTGTAACGAAGAAAATATTTGTAAATGGAACGAGAGTTAGGCTGCAGCTATGGGACACAGCAGGACAAGAGCGATTTCGAAGTATGGTGCGCACCCAATTCTCCCACTTAAATCCATTCCTAGCTTTGCCTCAACCACCGGATCGTCATACAGGCACCCATGTATTATCGGGGCGCAAATGCCGCTCTACTGTTGTATGATATTACGAATGCGACTACTTTCGAAGCTGTACGAGGGTGGTTGGAAGGTGCGAGATTCCCCCTCTATGTCCAAGTCACCGCTCATCTGTTATCAGAGCTCAAAAAGAACTGTCCTGCCGACTTGATTATCTACATTGTAGGATCAAAGGCAGATCTCCACCGAAACCGCCAGGTTACATCTGACCTCGCTCGACTTTCCTTACA
This sequence comes from Pleurotus djamor, assembly GCA_029747585.1. NCBI lineage: Eukaryota > Fungi > Basidiomycota > Agaricomycetes > Agaricales > Pleurotaceae > Pleurotus > Pleurotus djamor. The sequence goes on from JAPEVF010000005.1 coordinate 116,671, forward strand.
TACCTGGTTCCCACCGCCCCGGCCTCCGACGCCACCCCCGCCCCCACCTCCAACGACACTATCATACATTCGTCCTCGCTTCACATCGTTTCCCGGCCTGCGTTCGCCCCCCACAAGCCCCCCGGTAGCAGAATCTCCGTCACATGGGTTCCCCGACACAGCGGCTTACCTTGATCTTCACTCTAATCATTCACATTCGTCAAGTCTCCAGCGAAGCCAATCCTCCGCGGTCTCTCGCACGCGGTCCCGATTGACTAATGCCCCACCTTTGACCCGAGCTAATACTACCGCTACTAGCCCCAGGCCACAGCCTGCTCGCTTTATGTCCCACTTTGGTTTCCAAGCAGGCGGATGGAACGAACTCAGCGACGCTAGTAATAGCAACAGCATCGAAGAAGTCGATGAAGAAGCTTTAGCCGACGATGATCTGGAAGCAGAGTGGGGTCTACACAAAGGCATGGAACTCTTTGAGGTTTCGGCCAAGGATGATACTGGTCCGTTCCGTTATCATCTCAGACATACCGATTGTATCTGATGTCATAACTTAGGGATCCAGAACCTCTTCGAACATCTGATAACAGCTATCATCCACCGGAAGGATCGTATTGAAGAGGAGAACGAGCTGAAGAAGCGAGACAGTGTCGTCCTCTCAACGATATCCACCCCCGCATGGTCTGCCCAAGCCGACGCCGAAGAGGCCAGGGAAAAAGCAGAACGATCGTCCGGTAGCTGGAGTTGCTGCTGACCGAGACCGTTCGCTCCGTCCTTTTTCTTACACACACAAACTCACTCTTTCCCTCTCACTCCTTTCCTTCTTTCTCTTTTACCTTCAATTATTACGTCCTTTATCCCCTGCGTTATCTATTCAATGTACACTCTTATCTCACTAATTTTCCCACTTTCCTCTCGTCTCCTCTCAATGTAGTTTTAACCGCAATTTCCACTGCTACCTCCGTTTCTTCATCATGATCATGCACATACCTGTCTATATGACCCCCTTTGACTCACTATTTATGATGTTTGATTCGTGTCTGGTATACTCTATATCCTCTGTTCTATCTCCCTCTCCTTAGGTACATGCAGACATGTTAACATGGTTCCCCAGGATTCCGGTCCGATTCTTGTTTTGGCATGTGTGACTTTTCCTGAATATGTCAATCGTGGATGACCAAGGCTTGCTGTGAGCTTGTGCAGTCTTCAATACAACCATTCATTATCCCAGTCATCTTCATGTCCATCATCTCGCCTGATCCTGCGGAGAGCGCGCTGCATGACTCCGTAGTCAACGATACATGCACGCCTGAGCATTGTTTCCATGCTTTCGACGCATTATACTGTGCATTGACCGATGCAGAACCCATTCTACCCAAGTTTCCTGATGATAAATAGTAAGCATCTAAATCCTTTTCGAGTGTCTATGCTTCGGCGTTGACGTGTGCATTGGCGTAGCCCCTTGTTTGTAACATGGAATATCCGCTCTTCGCGTCCTGGGCGATCTCCTCGGTTGAGGGGCTGCATCGGCTGTTTCGATGCTCTCCCTCTTCATGAAGGCATCGCTGAATACGCGCTCATAAGTGCATTTAAAGACCACCGATTCGGGAAGATAACAGAGAGCGAATTAGATCGGCTTGAATGCTGGTGCGTTTGTGCCGCCAATCTCCAATTAGATTGATGTTCAGAAGTTGGAATTAGTGTCTCTCTCCTGACAGATTTCGAGGACGCATCTTCTTATCTCGACTGGACAGTTGGAACCCATGGGATCAACATCTCGTTTCCTCACCCTTCTACGATTAATTCAGCTTCTTCGGGCGCGCCCTCACCCTTGTCATCCGTGTATTCCTTGCTCACTCCCAAGGTCACGTCAAAGCAGACATTCCATGCGACCTATCTTCCCGAGGTCATGCCAGAACAAGGTTGGGACAAGCTTGATGCGGTAGACAGTGCTATACAGAAAGCGGGATGGACGGGCAAGATCACTGAAGACATTCGTAGAAGCATTAAATTGCGGCGATATCAAAGCAAGAAGTGCACAGTTAGCTGGGATGAGTATGTAGAATGGCGAGAGCAGAACGGTGGTGGTGCTATATGAAGATTGGGCGGAAATTGCGCGAGATCTAGAGACGAAATTCTAATTACGAATGCAAGGGTACCAAGATGGACTAATGAAACACAGACCACTTTGAGTAGTCACCACTATATCTCCACTGTTCGCCTACGATAGCCTCGTTCTTTCTGAGCGGGTGCTGAAGCCACGCGCGAATCAAAGTGATCACTGAATATCTGCTTCTTAAGCCGTTGCAGCCGATTATTGGGACCACCCCAAGGACCGTCGAATCGCGCTTCTAATCGCGTCCACACATCGCGCAAAGTGTCCGGATTGCGTGATGTTTTCATGAACGCGGTGATAATCCAAAACATCGTGGAGCGGCTGGGTTTCTCTGTCAACGGGAGGTTGATGAAGGACTTGAAGAGAATCTGAAGATTTTCATAGCTCCATTGTTGTCTGTCTCGTGGATAGGCATCGGAACTTGTTGCTGACCGAGGAGGTACACCATGCCGAGCAAAACCCAGAAAGATGGCACGAAAGGCAGCCATAGTTGGCGTGTATTGGGGGGCANTTTTCGTCTTGAACCACGTCGGTTTTTGGTTGCTTCAGTTGAGGGACTGATAACATATCCATCAGCGCGCTGAGGGCGGCGACGACGTTGTTGTGATACGCGAAACATTGGATGACCGCGGTGAATGTCGCTTCGTCAGGAAGAAAGTGCTTGTCCATTTCAATTCTGCATTCACTCGCGAGGCGACTACGGAGGGATTCAAGCTCCACGGAGTCGGAGTCGGGCCAAATGTTGTTTCTCAACAAACGATATATATCGCCCACGACCTCGTCTTCGCCTGCCTGAGAATACGCCCATATACACGCGTTGAGACCGTCGATGCCTAGGTGCAGTCCTTGTTCCTTCATCTTCTGCAACGTCGAGCGAACCCCAGATATTTGGTGGGTCAGGGTGAAGTAACGCAACATGGCCAAATGGGTGATACGGTTAGGCTTTAGTCCGGCTTCATGGAGAAGTTTCGTGGCCCGTTGGATAGAAGGTGCGTGTAAGGTGCGTGCAGCAAGGGCAATCAGAATGGTGTAAGTGATGATATTCGGCTGGATTGGATCGTGAAGTGAGGTGTTGGGGTCGACATATTCACCACCCATGCCTAACGCTAACCCGGGGCTCCTCCCTGTCACCATGTCCGTGTATAGATCCATAGCAAGCATAAAGTCTTCTACCCTTGTCTTCCTCCAGCCACGACCAGCATGATGGATGAGGTCGTTCCACTCATGCAGATGGATCTTTCCACCGCATTCGCGAATAAATTGTAGTACATTCAATAATCGAAGAAACTGGGGGCGCGTTTTCGGTTTTGTTTGTGAGAGAACACGGGCGACTTGGTGGAGGGGAGAGTGAAGGGGATAGAAAGGCTTTCCAGTTTGTTTCTGCTGGTGGTCTTCGAGATGATCGCGAAATTGGAGGTACGCGCTCCAGACTTCGTCTGCGGAGGACGAGGTGGCGATGGTCCGAAGGCAAGGGAGCGTCGAAGATGCCAAAGAATGTCCAGTTAGGTCCTTCGGCCGCATATGTTGCTCTACAAGATTCTCTTCGAGTACCACGGAGGAAGGACCTACGACGACGGCATGTGGGTCGAGTTGCGCAAGATCCTGACGGCTCAGGAAAACAGGTTCCGACTGACTGGCTTGATGAGCTTGAGCACGCTTCGCTGGCCGGTCGCCTTGACTTGGGTTTGCGTTGCGTCCTTTTCCGTCGCCCCTCCGTAGTGGGCATAAGCTCGCGGACTGAGGCAAAGCAAAGTTGGCTCCCGGATGGATAGGTATATAAGAAACTCTGGTGGAGATATGCGTCAAGGTAGGTATGGGAACACGACATAGTTGGAGGGTTAAAACGCGACGCGCGGCAGGTAGTGATTTCGCGGTGATTGTGCCCACAGAGGACGCTATCAGCATCAATGCACTGTCCAGGTGCCTTGCTCATCCTACGGGTTGCAAGCAAAGAATTTCAATAAATCACGGAAGAGCATGAACGGGTGCCCAACTCACGACAAGCACCAGAAACCCGAGCGACAACAGCGCCTTACAATTTCTGAATGAGCGGCTTCGACGCTGTCTGGGCCAACCTCGACCACTTTGTGGCGCTGTGTTGCTGGCGTTCGGAGGGAAGCTTGCAGGTGGTCGGAGGCAAGTGAACGTGAACTTGTGAGTTACGTCCCGAAAATTCTGACCGTGAGAGACTTTGGGGTAGGACCAATTGGAATGTTCGCATTCCTGGCAGGTGGTCAAGGCAAAACTCGAAGACTCATGTTCAAACGTGCAGGGACAGAGGTTGGCGCATGCAAAGTTCATGTGTATAGTGGGCGAGCATAGCATGACATATGTGTGATAACGATGGAGAGAAAATATGCAGTAAGTACAGAGTGAGATCAAGCACGGGCTTTGAGCGTTCCCAAGAACGCAGCCTTTTCTTCGAATGTTTGGAAAGAACCGTGCTATACAAGACAAACGGAAAATGAGCTCAAAGTCAAGGGGGATTGTGTGAAAGCGGAAACTTACGCCGAACTTGGAGGAGGTGTCGATGAATTTGAGGGTAACCTTCTCGAGATCACGGCGAGAAGTGTGCACCATCAGAGACTTGCGTATCGTGATGACACGCTTCTTGGTGCCGACAATAGAGCCCTTAACCATCAAGAAGTCGTTCTTCACGATACCGTAGTGGGGGAAGCCACCCATGGGCGTGATGGACTTCTTGGTGATATCGGATTCCGTAGAGGCGTTGGTCTCATCGCTGCCAGAACCGATACGGTAGATCTTCTTGTTGAGTTCCGTTCGGTGGTGGTATCCGTCTATGTGAGAAAGTGGTGAGTCTGGGTTCAGTAGACAGCGAGCCTCTAAACTTACTTTGACCAGCACGGGCAACGGAGAACATGACCTTCGAAGGATGCCAAGCACCAATACAAGCGACCTTGCGGAGACCCTTGTGCGTCTTGCGAGGAAGCTTCTTAGTACCCCAACGGTGAGTAGCACCCTCGAATCCGTGACCCTTGGTAACACCAATGATGTCGACACACTCGTCTTTCTCGAAGATAGAGCCGACCTCAACGGGCTTCTCGAACAGTCCGTGAGCGAACTCAACCTTGTCAGCCACCGATCCACCGTTGACCTGGATCTCCATGAGGTGAGCCTTCTTCTGGCTGAGACCGGTCTTGCGGATTTGGGTGTGTGCGAGGACACGGACAACGGTGCAGTACTTGCGGATGCGCTCGAGTTCACGGGCAACCGACTTTCCTCCATCCTCAGCATGCTTCTTGGCGTAACGGGTGAAGGCCTTCTTCTTCGATCGGTACCAGTTCTTGTAGAATCTGCGCTTGACTTCGTCGGAAAGGTGGGAAGCCCAGACAGTGGTGAGTGTGCGAAGGCCACGGGGAGTCTCGACGTATCCAACAACACCGACGACGACAAGAGGTGGTGTCTCAATGATCGAAACGGCCTCAACAACTTCACGCTTGTGCATTTCTGTTTTGGAAGTTAGCCATCCCCAATATCCTTGCTACATTCGAGATACGCACTCGATCCAGGACGATCAAGGTCACGAACAACATGGGTCATACCAGCCTTGTAGCCCATGAAGGCGGTCAAGTGGACGGGTTTCTTGGGGTCATCCTAGAAACAGGATAAACGAAACCGGAAAATCTCAAGCAACTGCACTACATACCTTGGGGAATGACTTGACCTTACCGCGATGACGAGCGGCACGCTTCCTGGGAAGGAAGCCTAACGAACCATGGCGAGGGGCTTCATACTGGGCGATGTCAGATTATCTCAATTCTAGTATCTCTGGACAGAGGGGAGCAGCACCAACCTTACGGTGACTAGGAGTTCATAGGTTAGTCATGCCTTTTGGGTTTCATCGACGAGAATCGTACTCACCTCATCTTGAGGAATGGGGGCGGCGGCGGACGATATCTTTGGCTGCCTCTGTACTTTGTGGGAAATTTGCGCGTCGGTGTGTGGCTGAGAAACTGTACAGTACCTAACCAAAATGGCAATGGGTTGCCTGAGCGTCTTTTCAAGCGCGCACATGACGTAATCTTAGGTAATTATACTCGATCAGGTGATGTAAGGATTGCCTCGTCCACCGCGTGGTACGGACACCAGTGGTCTAAGTATATCCATCTCTTGGTGCTTATTGCTCTGGGAAAATACTCCTTCGGTGAGTACACGCCTTGAGCGAAAGTGTGTGACCCCAGGCGGGAGTCTACGAACTGTTTGGTTTTGGATTCTCGACGCTGACAAGCCGATTACCAAAATCGCGTAGGGTCACGCTGTGACAGCGCACATCTCACCTTAAACTTCGTTCGAACAGCCAAAGGGCGTTCAGCGAAGCGGCTACCTCCCTCCTCCCCCCCCTAATGCCCATCACCAAGGATTATTCCATCGCTGTCGACTCTACCATGTCGCCATCATCGCCCGAGTCGTCGCCACAGGTGGTTAGGCGAACTGGTAGAACATATGGTCGCAGGATATCGGAACCTGCATCTTCTTCTCATTCAGACGACGCAGGCGTAGAATCCCCTGCCAGCGTCTACCTTACTGCGCCTCAACGACTGGACGAGGAGGTCCCCCCAAGTTCAGATGGATTCAACGCGTTTTCTGGTTCGGAGCGCGCCGACAGCGACTCGGAGGATCCTGAACGCCCAGGCGAATCTGCCCCCTTTCAATTCGAGTGGCAGAGGAGAGTCAACGAGCTTTCTAGTGATGATGAAGATGCATTCCCCGACATACAATTTGGCAACGATAACCAGGCGGCGCAGGGTGCGTCCCCCACCATTTCAGGAACATCCCAAGTGCCACCTGGGGAACTAGGTCGAACAGAGCAAAGCAAAGAGGTGGCTTTGTCCTCAGATTTAGTAGAAAGTCTGCCTGCCTCCCCCAACTCTCCTCTCTCGCGTAACACTACCTTCAACAAGTCGAGTAGACGACGCCGCATTCTTCCAGGCGATTCAGACACCGAACTTGATTCCCCTCTCAAATCTCCCTCCCGCTCAGCGATACCATCACTTTTCGAGAACAATACCACTACCACATCTAATTCTCAACTAATTTTAACGTCTCCTACCTCTGATGACGAGGTAGCGTCTGCCTTATTCAAGAAACCTACCCACCCGTCCAAGCGATCTAAGACACGTTCTGTGACTTCGAGTCCTCACCATAGTGCCGACGAAGACCATTCCGATTCCAGCATGGGACCACGGCGGACGAAGCAGCGTGGCGACAGTCAACGTCCGAACAAGAAGGGCAAAGTCAAAGCCCCGACAAAGAAGGAGCTGGCTGATACCGAACGCGCTCGAGCTCGACTTCTGGCCGAACAGCCTGCGAGTATCGCTCGAACGAATGACCCCAAGAAGCTGACGTTTAAGCTCCTTTCGAGGCTTCAGAATCGACCAGTCGAAGTCATAGCTGAACCCTCTGCTCCCTCTTCGGATCCCATAACCCAGTTTGACTCGTCGCCGGTTGTCACTACGACTTTGGCTACTGCCAATAACAAATCACTCCAGAATCTTCGTCCCCTTGGGATAATCCCACCTCTACTGGATGACGAAGACGACCTTCCGGACGTTCGTGAGCTGTCCCGGGCTGGCACCTCGGGGAAGTCTCATTCAATCCTCAACGAACAGAAGAAGCTTTGGTTAGCTAAAGGAAAGGCTGTTGGTCGAACGAGCCAAGTCGCCAATGATGCAGAGAGCGACGACGATCTCGTCGTCGTTGAGAGTGTTAAACCTTCTTCTGATATGCACGTTGTTGCCCAGGAAGCTGCTGCAGAGCGTCGTACGCAAAAGCAACGTCATTTAGGTCCTTCGAAAGGGAAGAGGATGGTTGAACGTCTGGCTCATCCTCGCAAGGAAACCGATGTACGGAAGCTGACTCAGGCTGACCTGCTCAAACAACTGAAAGGGGACATTTACCGCCAAAACATTGATATCTGCGAACAGAAGGAGGCTGCATGGGAGGGCGTCGGTGGTACCGTAGGTGGATCGATCCAACCCGCGGCTGAACCACAGGCTCTAGCAGCGGACGCCGCCAACAAGCTCGCAAGGTCACTCCAGGCTTCTGTAGAGGGTAAACCAACGTATGAAGAGTCGAATGATGAAGCGAGTGATGAAGAATATGTACCTCCTCCCGACGACGAAGCCGAAGCAGAGTTGGTTTTGTCCGGGGACGAAGATGTGACCATGGTCGACGACGAAGTCCCCTTCTTTTCATCACAAGAGACTGAAAATGACGACGCTACCGCCCCCGTGCTTCGTCGTTCCCGTGCACATGTTGTTCTCAATTCAGATTCCGAAAACGACGATGAGTCAGAAAATCGACGTCCCAAGCGCACTCTGCCATCACAAAGCCCGGTTCCATCCATTGTCGAGCAGCTATCTTCCTTGGACGAGCGTACGGAAGATGAAGATGACAAAGAGAACAGCACAGGACGCATGTATGACAAGGGTGATGACAAGGAGAACAAGGCCGTCGTACGACATGGCATCGACTCTCGTCTACCATTCGGCCCTCGCAAGGTCTCAGGACTTGGAAGGAACGATACACGCCTCTCTTTGTCGCCTGGGACACCTGGAATCGAGGACAGTGCGAGTCAGTCCCGCGAGCCGTTCAAAGACTTACTCTCCGATGAGGATCCGTTCAAGTCTCCTTCACAGATCTCCTTCACCGCGCGCTTACTCCAGACTTCCCCCAAGTCGAGTTCGCTCCCTTCTCAACAATTCACGCCGCAGAAGTTGGGTGGTCTTGCTTTCTCCCAAGATGAGGATCAAGAAAATTGTGAGAATGTATTTGAGCCCAAGGCGTTGCAGCCCAGTTTCTCGCAGATGTTTCAGTCCCAGACTCAAGTCGCTTCCTCTTCTGTGAGTTGCTGTAGCTCTTTCAAAGCTCAATAACTAATGTGCTACAAGGCGTTTGGAGGATTGCATAAGCTACGCGACTCGACCCTCGAGAAAGACCTCCCGCTTACCCTTGACCTCCCGCTACAACCCGCTCTCGATGTTGACGAAAATATCCGCAAGCAAGCCGATGATGTTTTCGAGAGAGAGCAAGAGTATATATTGGAGGCTCTCCAGCCGAAAGCACCTCCAACTCAGCCCAAAGTCTACATTGATGATCATGGGTCTGTCAAAGTAGTTTATAGTGGCTTCCGTAAACTGACATTTTCGCCAGCTTTTTGACGCAAACGCGTCCTGACGTCGATAGCCCTGAAGTCTATAAGATGTTCTCGCCATCTCAACCTAACCCCTCATCCCGACCTCTGAATGGCCCGAACTTTCTCTCCCAAACACCAGTGCCTACTCAAGGACCTCGTCATCCACTTCGAACCATCTCTTACTCTGCGTTGGACGAACTCGACGAGACGCCCAGCGTTGGTCTTAACCGACTGCGACGCCATCGATCACCTTCGCTGAAGGAGGATGGATATGGATCTAGTCCTACCCAAAGTCCCGTCAAAGCCAAACAACAGAACGCGTTCGATATTTTGTCCCGTAACGCGATGAGACAGGGCAAGGATCCTCGGAAAGGGACTAACCATCGTGATGGCGTTGCCAAGGAGTTCCTTCAGGACGAAGCAGAAGAATCCGATGATGAAATGGGGAACTGGGGACCTCGTCGATCCAAGGACGAAGAGGAGGAGGAGGGCGACGCGGATACGACTCTGGTCGAGCTCATGGATGACAATGTAGTCGATGAGAATGCTAACAAAGTCATCGAGAAATTCCAGTCAGTATCAATTTATTGTGCATCCTTTGTGCTTTACTAACTGAATCCCGCCATACAGGGAACATCAACAAGAAGATGACGAGAAGTTGCAGAAATACCATCAAAATGCTGTTGACGGTAAATTTCGCCACAAGAAGCGAAACCACCTCGGCTTTGATAGCAGTGATGACGAAGGCTCTGATGAAGAGGACGCTGCTCGCCGGAGAAAGATGTATAAGCGGGCGCGGATTGAGCGCGACCATATCAAACGTCTTGGTGGGACACCCATTTCTGCCATCCCTATGTTCATGCCGTTAAATTTCCTTCAATAGGTCAATCAGATGAGACTAAAGCCTTTGCTATGGTCTACCAAGACGATTTGGTTGACGATCAAATCCTGGTTCGAGATTCTGACGACATCATGGCTGAGGCTCAACCCAACAACGACAATGAGGAGGGTTCTGATTCTGACGGTGTTAATGATGCTCCAAATGTGATCTCCGCTCAAGATGTTCGAAGAGAGCTCAGAGAGAAAGCGGAGAGTGGCGTTAGTTCTTTGTGTTTCCGATTAACCGTAGTTTCCTTTGCTCACAGCATTTCCTGCAGGACTTCCAAGTTTATGATGTCAATGACGTTTCATGGCTGGATGATGAAGATGAACCTAGCACACTCGACGACATCCAAATCAAGCAAGCTTCGAACAGGCCACGTCTAGTCCAAACTTCATCCTCGTCCTCGAAACGGAGGCTGTTGGATATTGACATTGATCTTGACTCGAGGGTATGTGGTGTACCAGATCCCTTTCGGATTATTCTAAGTGTCTCCCTTAGCCCTCATCGCAGCGTTCCGAAGCTCAGAGCAATGACATTCGCGGCGAGCAATGGGCACGAAGCGAGCGTCGCTCTGGGAGGTTGGAAACCACAGGCCGTTCAGTCTCTCGCGTTGCAGTTACTGGTCACAAAGGTGGATCGGGTGGCGTCAGGATGAAAGGCGTCAAGCAGTCCTCGTCGGTATCATCTATGGCAAAGAGCCGTAGCTCGAAAAGCTCTGGTCCAGTGGCGCCAGGGAAGCGGGAAGTGAAGGCCAGTCGAAGTATGGTGTTAGGTGCTGTGGATCGAAGGGGGAGGTTTGAGTGATTTACGAACATCTTGGTTTCATTTCCCATGATATCTCTTGTGCGGCCCATCGTGTTGTTTTCCTCCATGTCGTTATGTCTTCCTCACGGCACATTCGTTCTCTTCGTATTTGTAACTTTAGCATGTATAGGAATGAGAAGTCTTAATCTGCATGTTAATTTGTAGAGCAAAATGCAGAGAGCCAAAATTGGACACATTGGGAATTGAACCCAACCCCTCCCGCAATCGCAAACATGCTAAGCGGGCGTGATAACCAACTACACCATGAGCCCTTAGGAGATTTTATCCAGCTGAACTGTTGTGTTGTTTTGAGAAGTAAATTCCTGAGACTGTGTGGTTTTGTTTTTCCCAGGATGACTGAGTGAACAATTTGCGAAGGAATGAATCGACAGGGACACTCCTTTCTCTCAAAAAATGACATAGAAATGTCAACAGCCACCGTCCGGCATCCGCCACCCATTTGCCTCTATCTACAACTCGTCTTAATAGGCAACTTCAATCATCATGGCGTGATTGTTGTTTTCGTACTCTCCGGAGCACCAAGGAGATCCCCATCCACTTTCCTGCCCAGATCCTCTACGGCTGAATGAATAATCGAAGTGACGCGACTCCGTATCCTCGCGACATCATCTTCCAATGCGTGATCGGGGCAATGCTTCGTGTGCGTTGCGGGGATTTTGTCGCCAATCCACCCGTGCGTGCGCTCTCCCTTCTGAGGGGACACTGAAGTATCAAGTTCGACGCCGCTTCGTGCCTCCAAGGCGGCTGATATTACATCCGGGTTTATAGGTTCCCCAAAAGTCACACTCAACTTGACACCAGCGAAAAACCTAGGTAGGTATTTCCATGGGAAAGGTCTCCCTTCTGGCATGAGTTGGTCAAAGCCCGACAGCCACATGGGAATGATGACGGGTGGGTTCGTGGTTTCCATCAATATTCTGCCGCTAAGAAGGACGGAACAATGACGGGTAAGCTCGCGTTCGATATGTGTGAGAGAAGGAACGCGAACGCGAGAAGACTTACACGCCCCATTTAAACCTGGGAAGACGGGCTCTTCCGTGCATGATTTCGTAGGCGTTGGGCTGGTTGATCTTGCCCTCCCCAAAGAGATGTACCTGCGACGATGCAAGTTGAGCGGACATAAGCCAAAGACAATCAGTGCTCACCCATTGTGCATTGTTGAGTTTATCTATAGCCATGTCCACGGCATGCTGGTAGATACCTTGACCTCTGAAGGTTTCATATACGTTTCCTAGACGGAAGAACTTTGAGAAGAGCCTGAGCTTTACGCACGAAAAGATGAGGGGGGCATGCATAGGACGTGAGACGAGAGGCTAGTGCATACGGGTTTGTGAACATGATGTCGGAAGCTCCCAATGCCCACCGCATCCTCGAGTGGGGGGCGAAGTAGTAGGTTGGTGGCAGAATGCCCCAGGCCATGGGGTCATCGACCGTGGATATGTGGTTTGCTACTGTGACGACTCCGGTGGTAGTGCGCTTGGCATCGTTCAAGGCGTTTTTGAGGACGTCGAGGCCGTTCACGGAGAGGACGCAGGAGCCAGGAAAATTGAGAATCGCCTTGCATGCGAGGCCTATTGTCGAAATTGTAATGATTCGTGACAAAGACATGGCGAAGAAGGGGGAAGATGAGATTTAGACTCTGTTGGCCCTGGATCCCCAAATATTCCATTTCCCGCTTCCATCATAAATGTATATAATTACCTCCTTTTTTCCTGGATCCCTCTTCGGACCCCTTCTTCCCTTCCCACCACCATCATCCCCTCCTCATCGTCCGCAACGACGTGCACGCAAAGTGTTTTGGGGAAATAGTGTGTCAGTCCAGCGAGGGGCAGTGTGAAACGCAGCGTTACATATATAAGCAACTATCGGAAACCAACGAACATTCCCCAACAATGGTCCCCACATTCCTACTCGTCCTCCTCGCCGCCATCCTCGTCGTCTACACCCTTTTCCCGTCGGTGTGGCTGACTATTATGGCCCGCGACGATGTATATGTCAAGTACAGATATATGGACGTCGTTGGTGTTGCTTCCAGTGTGTTTCAAATTCCAACATCAAAATGAACCAACTGACTTTTTTTCGCGCAGAAAATCCATTCAGAGAGAGCGGACCCCCAGTGTGCATGGCAAAGCTCATTATGATGCGGCACAAGATACACCAGTCCAACTCTCGCAAGCGTCGTGCTCCCCCGTTGCCTCAATCTCTCTCGTCTTCGTCCCCCAAGCCTCGTGTATCTCCTTCCCCACGCTTATACCCACCTTCGAACTTCCCTCCAACCCCCGTCCCTTCGGTTACCCCTACCTCTAATACACCTTCCCATAAAACCTTTACTCTACCCATCCACAACCACCATCATCAACGTGCACAGGCGAAGCGCTTTACTATCCAAAAGACCTCGCCTCCTCGGTCTTCATGGATGGGCGTGCCCACACGCTTCACCAGGGCCTTTGGCAAACAACACCATTGATAACGCGACGATTCCTGGATTTCATTATACCCACCACACGCACACCCGGCTTCTCTTACATACAACCCAAAGTATTAACGAAATCAAGCCCTTATCTATTGCAACCCACGGGCTATATTACATTATATTCATGCTCCCTTAACGCCTACCCACCCTCTGCAATTTCACTATCCACGCCCCATCTCCCCCCTTGCTCCCATCTACGACCGCCCCCCTTCACACAAACGACGGTGCGCAGCGAAGGAGTCACCTCGGACGCAACCCTTATCTTCCCTGCGCGCCCTCAGCGGAAGATAACCTCTGCAATCCCCGCGCATCTCGCATAGGAGTTCCTTGCCACACGCGTGAACGCATCGCTTCCGCCGCGCGACGTCATCCCCAGTTTCTATTCCTGTATCCAGCATAGCTTGCTTGCTATATCTGGAATCGGGTGAATGACGGTCATCTGCGCCACCCGCGGCATTCGAACGCGTTACGCCCGGGGCTTTCCTATCCTTAGTCCCTAAACGGATGTCCTTTCCGATCTTCCGGTTCACGACTTGAAGTAGGCCTACCGCGTTGAAATCGTTCGCCAATATATCAGCGCTAATGGGCCTTGCTTTGTCTTCATGATCGCGTTGTTTTTTGGTATCATTACGAACAAATGGAACCCTTTGTTACCCCCTCTGTTCTGCATTCCATTATACCAGACTCTGAATTCCCCCTTTGATCTGCTGTTTGCTGTTGGCGTTCGACTCGATGATGTTATCTTTTGGTCACTTCTTTTCGCATTTTCACCGTGGTTTTCGAGNTTTTTTTTTTCGTTTACTCTCTGACCGTTGGTGGTTGCTTCGTTTATTGTGACTTTGTGCTGTTATCGTTGCTTAGATTATGGCGAATCCGGATATGCAATCGTATCGATGCTTTGTTGTTGTATACCTCTTGTGTGTGCTTGCTTCCGTGGATTCTCGACTCGGTAAGCCTGAAGTTCCCCACCGCTAGCTTTAGTACATCTGAACTCTCAATCTCCTCTTCCTCTTCCGCTTTACATCCGGTCGATGGTAAGTATGGTGATAGTCCCCTCCAGATTCATTCTGGGCTCTGTCGTGCGTGGGATGCCTATGCTTCATGTACGAACGACCCAGATCGCGGTAACAGAAGAGGGTCGATTCCTTTCACCTTGACTTTCTCTACGTGATTATGCGATATGTACTCCGTCGAGGACGAAAACAAGCACGCCATAGTCTGGATTCGGTGGATGCGTTGAAGCTGCCTATTTAGACGAAGTACTTGTAGATGAATATGAGTGGCGGCGGACGGTGGCTGTTGACATTTTTTTGAGAGAAAGGGGTTTCCCTGTCAGATCACAATGCCTTCGTCGTCGTATCGTTCTATCGTTCGGGCCATCGTCTGTCTACCATCACCACCAAATGTGCAAGTCAAAGTATGGTCGAGGGGCGGGACAGGAAACCCAATAAACTCGGTGTTTTTATGATCGACCGTATAGCCCTGGATATAGCACCCTTGCTATTTCACCAAGTCAATTTGCGAGTTTCAAAATCACAAGTGCCTTGCTTTGCCTTGCATCGTTGTAGAGGCCATACTTACCGGAGCATGGCTCGTCGGTCTCTGCCAAATCTCCTCCTGCTGGTCATTGCGTTGGCGTTCATCTTTTTTACTCTGCTTCACCTTGCATCCACATTCCATTCAAGGCCGAGTGATGAAGTGCTCATCCCTGAAGCACAGGTGGTGGTTGCGAAGCCCAAGGAAACCCCAATTCTCAAGGTACGCTTGTGTTTCCNTTTTTTTCAAGCCGTTTCATGGATTACTAGTGGGGATGCAAGTAGGCAATCAACCCGCCTCTGCCAAAACCACAACGGACCAAACACAAGGGAACAGCTGCAGGTTCTCGTCCTAAAGAACCTCTGCGTGGACATGGAAGTTATCCAACGTCTCCTGCCAAGCTTACTATCATCGCAATATGGAACCCAACCTCCGCGGAACCTATCTACCTTCCTAACTTCTTTGCTTCCGTTGCAGCGAACCCATCTATCGACTTTCTGTTCATCAAATACGACCGACATCGACTCGGCACTCCCTGTAGCAAGTATGCGCCCGACGTGAAGAATGTCCGGGAGGTTTGTTTATCTTTCGAGGAGTACTGGGCGTTGCACTTGGAGTTTCTTTGTGAACGATGGGGTGGGTGTACGAAGATGCAGAAGTTCCTAGTGACACGGAAGCTGCACGAACGGTCTTCTGGAGATAGGGTGAGTAGTAGTTCCTTTATCTTGCAGCCTAGGCTTCATAAACGTGCCCAGGTCAATTCGTACTTCCGACCGTTCAGAGCTGCCGTCTTCAAGAAATGGATCCATCCAGAAACGCCAATATGGGGTTGGTGCGACATGGACAACATCTTGGGAAGTTTCGAACGAAATTTCCCTTGGGAACTGGCACCGTCATACGACATCGTGTTCCCTGCACCGCCGATAGACTATGGAGAGGAAATGCTACTCTTCATGCC
This sequence comes from Pleurotus djamor, assembly GCA_029747585.1. NCBI lineage: Eukaryota > Fungi > Basidiomycota > Agaricomycetes > Agaricales > Pleurotaceae > Pleurotus > Pleurotus djamor. The sequence goes on from JAPEVF010000005.1 coordinate 132,609, forward strand.
TGGTCATCTGGCGTTCTTCAAACACGCGTCGTATGTCGTGGATGAGTTCATGCAGTTTCCGAACGTGAAGGATATGAAAGGGTTTATGGATTTGCCATGGGTTAGCTCGGATACCGGTACGTGCTCCTGTGATTATGACGCGCTACATGGTCTTCTTTTAATGAAGAGGCTATTTTGACGTCTATATGTCTATAGAGGAATGCGAATACTCGCATTTTGCGTTCACGGCTACCAATTTGACTTTCCTTCGATTCCCTGGGATCGTCCACAGTCGTTATCACATCTCGTCGATTTCAAGTGGTGTTTACTCTATCGAGAACGAGGAACTTTGGAATTCTTCATCAACCATATCAACGATTTCTTCCACTACCAGACCCTCATCGACCGCGCAGGTAGATGCTCTCCGCGCGGGCTTGCTCAAATCTCTAAACGACTACGCGACAAATTGGACAACGGAGAGGCAGCCGGTTACGAGTGACGTTGGAAAGGAGTATGTCCTTGATGTTCAAGTCGGAACATTCAAGTGGTTTCTCTGGTTTCCACAAAAGTATGCTGTGCATATTGTGGCGGATAAAGAGAAGATGGTGGAGTATCCATATAAACGGTATGCACGTCCCTCTCGCTCTCTCGCCCTCTTCCCTTCATTATCTTATAGCTTATAATGGGGGTCATTTCATGTAGATATGTCAGTCGCAAGACGCCTATGGGGCCGATATTCGATCGAACGGAGCCGTATGAGGGGCGGGGACTTGTCGCCATCCCCTCAAGCGCGTACTCTTTGAATGGTGTCTCGACAAAAGACTCACAGCCAATACGCGTGTTTGATATGCTATATAACCACTTCCAAGTAGAGAAATACGCGAGTAAGTACTCTAGGTTCTCCACATCGTTACGTCGAGATTCACCGCCCATGTTCCTATGTTAGAATGGTGGGCTCTCCCTGACCATGCATTGACCTCCGACGAATTGCTCTTCGTCGATCGAACGCAAGGCGTGATACTATGGAATTCAACGGGAGAGGTTTTGTTTGAAGCTAACATATAGAAGCTAACATATAGGGGACGATAGAGGATACTTGGATCTAATTTATATCATGGGATTCTGGCTCCGGAAGCTGGAAGGTTTATATCTATCATTGCATCTAAAGTAGAAGACATCACTCGTATACCATCATACTCACATAGTTAACTTAAGGCGAGTTTGCTTAATTCCTTGACAAAGAAAAACATTCATCATTGGCATGAAATGGCTATCAGAGGAAGTCGTATAGCTCTTCAAGGAGACGCAAGGTAGACATCAGCTCTTCAAGATCTTTGGCTTTCACTGTGACGCGACCATCATCCTTCATATCAATAGTTGATCCGTCATCATCTTCGTCATCGTTGTCGTTCTCAGGCGTATCTTCGATGTCCTCACTGTGTTCACTATCATTAGTTTCTGATGTGATAGGATCGCCTTCCGCCTGTGGTAATTGGCTGCCATGGGATTGGGCGTAGCCACTCGTGTCCGCTAGCTCTGCTAGATGCTCAAGGTGAACGGAGACAGCTTGTGCTACTCCATCGCACGAAAGCATAGCATGCACCTCAGCTTGGCCAGGGTAGAACCAAGCGGTAAGCGCCTAGCAAGACACGAAGACGCAAAGTAACAGTAAGACACCGCCATTTATGTGTATGAGAAGCGGCCAGTAACTCACGATCATCACGTAGAACGCAACCATCATCGCCCCCTCTGCCCAATTTGTCTTTGCATCCGCCGTAACATAGTTTACCAAGAAGCAGGCCCCGAGAAGTACGCCAACCTCAAACATATCAAACAACAACGACAGAGGTTTCCCTACAATCCAGCTAATCAGGATGAAGAGGGGTAACCAGAAGAGGATGAACTGGATGGAGAGATCGATCGCTCTAGATTCAGCGAGAGTTGTTGACGGGGAGTGGTTGTGTGGTTCGGCAAGATATAAGGACTGGCGGTGGGGGAGGTGGCGCTTTAGGAGGTAGCGCAGGTAATAGGCTGATGCGAGGATGCCATCGGCGGAGAAGGTGACAAGTGGGAGGAGGATTAGACCAAACCACCTAGACAGTGATAATCGTCAGCACAAGCGAAGGATGGAAAATTAGTGCTTACTCCTCTTGAATCCCAAATCGCTTGCGCATCGGTTCAATGCTTTCAACAAGCTAAATGGAAAGATACAACAGTGAGCCCGTTGTTCGAAGGCAAAATAGCAACACAGCGACTTACAAATTGAGCAGTAACAGCCATGAGAGGCAATGTCACACAGATCAACAGAATGCACGCCCAAAAGTTGACTACGGGCGATTCCTCTTCGAACAAACGAACCTTCTCGAGATAAGCAGAAGGTGCATCTTGACGCTTGTGTAACTGATTCTCCTCGCCGTTGCCAGGAGCAGCATGGATAAAGTATCTGGAAGCTACGTAGCTATGTCCGATCTATTAGTTAATGTACTGGATTAATGGAACAGGACGTACACGATGAGCAGGACGATGGCCAATCCGCGACTGACTTTGAGGAACTGGCCACGGACGGCATCATTTACTATGGTTTGAGGATCAAGAACGGCCTCCGCGAATGAACCTTTGTCCAATGCAGCAAAGTACAGTGCTGGAAGGAGCAAAGTGAGGGAACTTTTCGGTGTTAGGATGAGCAGGGGTTGAATGTGGCTAGAGTACACAGACTAAACAAGACGTACCCAATCGTAAGGAGTGTGTGGTTGAGTTGAGTGAGATGAGGATGAAGTTCTTGAGCTTCAACTTCGACTCCACCCGTAATAAAAGAGACCCCAGGCAGGAGAAGTAACCGGAGGATAATGACACCGATTATGGTTGACTGAAGTAATTTCAACCTGAGTGGCTGTGAGTGTCAAGCTGCCATTCACACATAAAATCTGACGTACTCGCAATGTACGAGGAGAATTAATGCCAAAGCGGCTTCAACAGCACTGTGATCGCCAAGGTGGGATCGGAGAGGAGATGAGTAGGCCCGTTGGCGACCTGATCTGGCAAAATTGAACAGACCAGATAAACTCACTTGCTCAAAGTCACAGCGATCAGGTCGCCGAGCTGCTGGCCAGAGTAAAGTGCGAGTTGTTCACCGGAGAAATCGAGGAGTTTGCTCAATGGCATAAGCGTGACGAAACATACTGACGATGGTTGAGGTGGATTCAATGGAGCCAAATCAATTGTCACTTACAAGCGAAGACGGCCGTATGGGAGATCTTTGCTTTCTCTTGGCCGAAATGAAGGGCCCATGCAAAGGGGAGGAAGACCAGAAAGATGTTTATCCCTAAGTGACAATATTGAGATACGAGTATGGAGAAGCGAGGACCCGAGGGAAATTTCTGACAGGAGTGGGTGACGATCGCGATGGCGCTGTGGAACCAAGTTATTTTCTTCCTTCCTGGAACGCGTTTCTCCCATGAACCAATGTTTTGGCTGATGACTCGGGTTAAACGCCTAGGTGAGAATTTAGACTCTGGTCGGGAAGTGGCTGCCAGTGTGCGTAAATCGCTCTCGGAGGTTATACTGAACCTGCTTCGCACAGAGACCTCTTCAGCCAGAACGCCAGGGCCCTCTCTTTCGATGTAGAATCCGTGGGTCGGACCCGGCGCAGCAGGAGGAATGCCGACACCATCACCGCTCTGATTGTCGTTCTGGCCGCCGACAGAATGATTCAGGGCCTGTTGTGAGTAATGATGTATTCCTTGTTCCCCGTAATGATTCATGAAACTTTGTGTTTGGATTTGAAAGAGACCAGCTCTTCAAAAACGCAAGGAGGATTGGACCAGCCAAGAGATTGTGGGTTGAGGAGAGGAAGAGACAGGTAGGCGCCTCTCGTCATGATTGAATCTAGCGTAGATTACAGCCTCAAACTGTTGGTGGTGACGCCAAACATATATCTCGCTTTGAGACGAACGTGTACCGTTTCATCGCAAGGGGATCTTGAATCCGGCGATACGTGTCGTATGTTCCCATGCCATGGTCGGTGCAGGGTGATTCTGGACATTGTGATTCGATGGTCATATGCTGCAGATATTCTCGAGGGCTTGATTCGCCGCTCCTCATTACAGCATGCCAGAGGAGCCATTTCAACCGAGGATCCATCTGGTGAGAGCGTTCGACAGTACATATGGTCGACTGCGGTCACTTCTGGGTTTCATGGCCAGTCGACAATCAGTTTTTTATCATAGACACCGGTGTCGAGGGGTACTTGGTGGTATGTGCGCAGTAGTTTCTGGTCGCTGTTGACATCGAGCAGGAATTTGCAGGAATCCGATGATTCCGCGAATGGGCATCGCGGTAAATTTATCCAAGACATGTTCGATCGCCATCGCCAGGTCATGCCTTGGCATTCTGTGCGAAACCCTGAAAATTATTAGCCTTGCCCCTTCCACAACAAGTCCTCTTCTCCATCGCTTGGTGTCCCACGAGGTTTCTCCTCTCTCTTATTTATACTCCAAGGTCTCAACACGATCATGTTTCCTCGGACCCAATCCTCCTCCCCTCCTCCCTCCCCGCCATGCCTTCCTGGATCGCTGCCCTCGCTGCCACCGCCTCCTTGGTCCAGCCACACATTCAAAATGGGATGAACACTACCACCCTCTCCCATGTTCGTTCACGGCTCATCCAGATCGCAAACCATAGGTGTGTCCATACCCAACCATTCCCCCGGAATCGCGATCTTGACACCGTCTTCAAGTTGGGAGCTTGGTACCGCTGCTCAGGCTCTGACAGAGTACTCTTGGCCACAGCTCTCCGTCTTCAACGCGAGCGCATTCCCTCCCCCAGCCCACTTGAACGCCACAAACAACGCATCGGACGTCCTAGCCATCGCTAACATGTGAGCACGTCGGTTGATCTGACGGTGCAGGCGTATTTAACAATCAATAGGGTTGTTGCCGCGAAACCGGCAGATTCGCTACCCTTGTTCGCTAACGAAGGTTCTGCCGCAGACCCAGCCAGTGCGTTCTGCTTCTCTCTCCTATCCCCCTCTTCGTCAACCGAATTCTACCCCCTGTAGGTGTTGGCGTGGCCGTTCTTCTCGCCAACTGGACGCGGACCGACTTGGACAATAACACTTTCGCCGATGCAGCACAAGGACAGCTCAAGTACCTTCTAGAAGATGCCCCCAAGTCACCTGAAGGTGCCATATCTCACCGGAACGAACAAGTCCAACTCTGGTGCGCTTCCTCTCCTTCTCTCCTTCTTTCCCTCTCTATCTCACTCACGACTATTTTTAGGGCCGACTTTGTCTACATGGTCCCACCGTTCATCGCTTATTACGGAGCGTTGCAAGGTGGTCAGGCGGCCGAAGACTTGCTCCAGATTGCGTATGATCAATGCCGTTTGTATCGTAACGTTCTTCGGGACCAAGGTGGCTTGTGGAGGCACATTGACTTGGGAGATTGGCAAGATGCCACTCACTGGGGAACTGGTGAGATTCCAGTCTAGCTGTTGAAACCATTTAAATTCCAGTCCTAACGACCGCGTGCTACCAGGGAACGCATGGGCTGCCGCTGGTATGCTTCGCGTGTTGCAAACGATCGACCATTCCAAGCAAGCAAGGAGCTTTGTTGAACAGCGTCGCAACCTCACCACCTGGATCCAAGAGATTCTCGTGGCCTCTTGGGCACACCAGGTACGTGATTAATTACTTCCCGTAGGCATTGCGGGCTGATGTTCCCGCTCTTGCTCTGTTCTCTTCCAGGCACCTAACGGCACTTTGTTCAACGTTATTGATGACCCAACCACATTCGGTGACACCGCATCAACCGCGCTCATGGCTTCCGTCACCTATCGTATGGCCGAATTGACGAGGAATGCGACATTGATTCCCCACGCTAACAAGGCGCTCCAGTTGATCGAGAACAGCATCAATGAAGACGGTTGGTTGCTGAACACCGTCGATCCCATTACTTTCCACACTCCCTCCAAGCCTGGCGAACACAGTCCCGAAGGCCAGGCATTCACGCTGCTCCTTCACGCTGCTTGGCGGTCGTATAGGAATTTCCTCGCCTCGCTCGATTAAATACCGCATCAGAGGTCTACCGATTGATCTTTCGTTCGCATTCTCTGGCTTCGACGACGACCTCGAAAATTATTCTTGATTTATTCATATGTGAAAAAAGAATCGTGTATCAATGCGGTTAAATGCAACTTAGATAAAATTAGCTCGCATCTCGTCATATTACCACCTATCGTTGTAGCATTACCCCCGAGCGAAGCTCCCGGCTAGCCTTCGCTGTATCTGACATCCTACATATCATCCAGTACATATCTGCTTTCGCGACGCGCCAGGCAGCCTCGCATACATACATAGTGGCTATTTATTAAGAATACATTGGGTTTCATGCAGTACTTCCAGACTTCATATTGAGTCTCGTTCTAGTGTCTGTGATGATCATTACGATGAGGCAAGGCGCTTCGCAGATGTCATGTCTGTGCATTAATGTTCATAAGAACACCACAGAGTGATGGCCTTGGCACACCACCCGTCCCCTCTACGCCCACCTTCGTCGTTTGCTTGTTGTTGAACGTGTTTTCAAGATGGCGGAGCCCAAGCGAGCCGAGTCGAACGGAAGCATTTTTCACCGTCGGAATGGCGCTGCGAACAATGACCAAGGTGCACGCCAAGACGCGATCCTCGACCAGGTGGAGAGCCAAGAACAATACACACCTCCCATGCAGGAGAAGGAAGGCCGGATTCAGAGGGAAACTCCTACGTGTAAAGGGACGCAACACACGGAACACACTCAACATAGTAGCGTCATCCGTGCTGGGGCTGATGCGGCTGCCGATGGACTCCAAAACTTCTGGAAGAGGTTTACGAGGGACTCAGGTGTTGGTGTTGGAAAGAGTCTGTTCAAAATTGCCAAGTCCCATTGTGAGCTTTTTTGGGTGTTGACCGAGTCGGCCTTGTCCCCTCTCCATGTCGGCCGCAGCCACTCAACATCTGAAACGACGCTAACGGGGTTTGCTTTACTCGTCAAACAGGGCTGAATATTTTGCTGCTTGTCATTCCTTTTTCGTGGGCTGCGCATTTTGCTCATTGGAGCAATCGGGCTCAGTTTGTCCGTACGTACCCACCCTGATGCGTGCTTTTTGCGCTGATCTTCATTGGGATTTGCAGTGTCGTTTTTCGCCATTATCCCTCTAGAAAGGCTCATCGAATATGGCGGTGATCAGATGTGTTTTTATGTTGGTATTGATTTTGGTGACCTCATCGTCGTCACCCTGAACAAGTGAGGGGAATTACTTCTTGTTTGGGTTCCAACATTGACATTCTGTGTGTCGCGCGTAGTGCTGTTGAGGCAACCCTCGCCATCATCCTTCTGACGAAATGCGAGTGAGGCATATTCCTCACTTGTTCGTGGTGACTTGTTAGTGTTGACCGATATTCTGATGCTTTCAGGCTTCGTCTCCTCCAGTCAACTATTGTTGGGGTGGTTATCTTGCACTTACTCCTCATCCCCGGGACGGCTTTCCTTACGGGTGGAGCTCGCATTGCGTCGCAGGATTTACATCCGCACGTAACCGAATTGAACCATGTCCTCTTGACGATTGGGTACGTTCGATCGTTTATCTGTGGAGGTGGCACTCGTTCATATGTTACTGCATATTTTCAAGCGTCCTCTCTCTCTTGTTGCCATCAGCCTTCTGGTCTGCGTTGGATCGTGGTCCAGGCGACGTAGCTGGGGCACCCGCAGCAGGTATAGTCAGTGACGAAACGCGGTCAATATTCCTACAAATCAGCCGAGGCATCGCAATTGTTTTGCTCTTAATGTGAGTTGGGCTCTGATTCTTCCCGCTTCGTCGGCCCTACATCTCACTTTTTTGCAGCTATGTTGCCTCTCGCATCTTCCTGCACAACCCACCCGGTGAAAATAATGCAATGCAAGTCCATCAAGACGCGCCTGAGGCGTTGCGGAAACAGGATACGGATTATAGGGTTGGGAAGCCGGAGATCAACCAGTATGTTTGTATTGGGATGCTCGTCGTTGTCATTGCTTTGATGGCGACTACTGCCGAATGGGTAAACCCTCCTTCGCGATACACCGGACTACCTATGATTGACATGCAATTATTTAGCTCGTTGAAAGTATCGAGTTTGTCCGAGAGCAGGGGATCAACGAAGAGTACCACTTTCTTACTTTAGCCTATCCAAAACTCATGCTGACATTTCGACATCTAGGTTCTTCGGTCTCGTCTTGTTACCCATCGTATCATGGTCAGCAGATGGCGCGGTCTCGCTATTCTTTTTCGTCAAATACGTTGAACGATTGATTTTTGCGACTGATCCACCCGAACCAGCAACCCTGGCTAAAGCCCGGGCTATCGACCTCAGTATCCAGTTCAGCCTGTTTTGGATGCCTTTCTTCGTTTTGCTAAGCTGGTGGACTAATCGGACTCTCAACCTTCTATTTGGTGCGTCTTTTCGCAAATGCAGACGCTGAGAAGGTCTTATGCGCGTCTTACAGACATGTTCGAAGTGGCGGTCCTCTTGGGTGCATGCTTCTTGGTGAATTATGTGACCGCGGATGCAAAGACGAATTGGGCAGAGGGATTTGTGATGGTGTCGTTCTATGTCATGATCGTGAGTGACTTGCACGATGCCTCTGCGTTATTGATTCAATTTTACAATGTTAACAGGCACTTTGCGCGTGGTTTTACACGGGTCAACCGGAAATACATGAATTGCTGGGTGACTGTGGCGTGCTGGCCTCGGGAGCTGTCGAGGGCGAATTGCTTGGTCACCGCTGAATGATGATTTCCTAACTTTGAACTATAGAGCTTTTTCGTTTGTTGATTATTCTACGCTCGCTCTTGTTTTGTTGTAATGCTCTCCTGTTATCTTGGGGTCATAAGAATTTGGATGTCCCGCTTACCATGCGACTGGAGTCCCACAAATCTACGCTAAATATTCAGCGTTTCCTGTAATAGCGATTTGGAGGTTGGGGGGGGAGCAAAGGGACCACGGTTCTACCTATAAAGTCTAAATGATAACCATGATATGACGGTCCATTCCTCTCGGCTTTTGGTGGCAGGAAGAGAGGGACCCGATGCAGCTCAGCTCTTCGTTGCGACCAAGGTCTGATTCCAATGGGGGGGGAGTGTAGGGCGGTTTTTGGTGGTGGTTCGGGAATGGATAGGAGTGATCCTATTTCTCCTAAGTTATTGTGGCGTCTGAGACAAACAGGGCCAAACTTGTACGGTGAAGCGCAACTTGTATTCTCTTCTTCTAGACAAAACACTTTACTCAACTCCTCCGGCAACGACGGTCGCAGAGAATGGACGTTGTGAACGCGGTGCGGAACTGCCTCGAGCGGTGGGAGAAGGATGGCAAGCTTGAATGGTGCGTATTTGCTTGCACCGTGGTGGTCTTGCTTTTGACCTTGTTTCTTTCTCCATATTAGCCACACCATCCTGGTCTCACCTCATTGCAACCCATCTGACCCGAATTGCTCGGATGTCCTGTCTACCGCCTATCATACACTCCTGGCTTCTACCCTCAAAACCCGGTCGCCCAAGCACTCACTGTCACATACAGCCTTTGCCGATTTCGTGCAGTCTGTGCTTGATGGGCTTCCTTCGTCTTCCTCGTCCAACTCGAGGGCGGCACTTTTTGGGGAGCATTTGGTGGATATGATATGGTCTTTGGACTTGGAGCTTGATGAACTCCTCAGCGACACGAAATCCCTCCTTGGCGCAAACTCGGGAGGAGCGACTGAACCTTCCAACGCCGTACTCACCAAAGCCATGAAGTCCAAGTTGAACATTGAAAATGACAAGGAAACTATCTCCCTCATTGTCAAAGAGCTTTTGGTTCGTTAAATTCATCTCGCGCCTTCTCCGCCGCCACCAACGTTGGTATTCGTATCCCAGAAACGCGGGATCGTCAATCCTTCCCTCTGCCGAGAGCGGCTGGACCTTGCGTTGTTGGCCAGTGTGGGACTCATACCGGATAAGCCTACTTTGGATAAGAAGGAAATTCGGACACGGACAAGTCTCTTGTGAGTAGCATCGTGTCTTGTGCATGATATGATACGCGGTACTGAAATGTGGCGCCGCAGCTATAAACAAAACAAGTTTAATCTTTTGCGTGAACAATCGGAAGGTTACAGCAAGTTTACATCTGAACTCACAAGCAGTCTTGGCCCTTCGCATTCACCTCTCACTGGTCGTCCAGAGGAACCCCACGCGCTGGTTGAAGCCCGCGCCCGTCCTGTATGGGAGAAACTAATCAGCTTGATAGGCTACTTCGACCTCGACCCCAACCGAGCATTGGATATCATCATCGACGTTCTCTCTGTCAACCTCGCCACACATTATACTTTCCTGCTGGCCCTATTGTCGTTCTCACCATGGGCTGGGTCATATGTTCCTCCGCACAAGCGGAAAACGACAAGTTCATCCAAAGAACCCAGCTGCTACAAGGGCAAGAGTTTGGACGAAGTTCTATCTTTGGCTGAGTCCACGACCCAGGTTAAAATTGAGGGATCGCGGGTTCTGGCCCAAGTGCTAGGATTCAAGTTTGCTTATTGCCACCAGGTACATATCGCGTATCTTCCATGATTTCTTCAGTTACCTTACCACTTGCGTAGAATCCAGAGCATAGCGATTTCGGCTTCAAGAGTCTTTGCCTGACCGCGGCCCTCCTAATACGCGAGAAGTTTATATCTATAGAGGACCTGTATCCCCATGTACGTGCATTCTTCGCTTGCTGGTGCCAAACTTACACTTCTCAGCTCAACCCGCTTGATGACCAAATGGAGGCTGCCCATAAAGAGTACCTCGATGACGTTCAGAATCGAATATCTGGTGCCAAGGTCAGCCAATTGGCCATGGCAGCTCCGTTAGAATCGTCTGGATCTTCATCATCAAAAGCCAAGGCTGGAACTCCAATAGACAACAAGAAGCATGTTCGTGTCGTCAACCAGAAGGCTGCGATTGTGAAGGCACTTCTAGCGGTTGGTCACCTTCGGCCCGCTGTGTCGATCTTGACCGAGTTTCCGTGGCTGGTTGACGCTCATCCAGACATTGCTGATTTACTGTTACTCGTGGCGAAGACATCGATATCATCGTTATATACCTCAACATGCGTCGTCAGGGAACGTAACGCTAGCTTTACACTACCACGCACGAAGTATGGTAGCAGCCATTCGACCGCGACACCCCAACGTCGGACTTTACTCACTCTGGTCGCCCCCACCCCTCCCAGCACAATCAACACTGACTTCGTCTTTTTCTTCCCTGACTGGGCAGAATATGTCCCTATATGTTCAACGCTCGATGATCTCATGGATGTCGCTGAGCCCCTTCTCCGATTTATTGGACTCCATATCTCTCGTGAACCGCTCTTCGTGACAAAATTCCTTCGGCTAGGCAGAGCGCATCTTTTGACCGCGGTATTCCCGGCCTCCTTGCTACATTCACACCAGTACCTGACGCTTGTTACATCCGTAGGTTCATGTCGATTCTGAGACGAAGAAGCCATCAACTGATCCCGAACATCCTGTCCGCCGATTTTGGTTCAATATCTCGCGAATGTACCTTCTACCGGCATTGTCTCTCATACGGGGCAATGCAGTGTGCACGGTTGAGATATGGAACATCATCAAACAGTATGAGACCGTCGCTCGGTGGAAACTGTACGGTGAATGGAAGACAGCTGCCTACAAGTCACACCCTGAGTTACGCATTCGCCAAGTCCAAGCGGATAGGGAGGCGAAAGGCATCCTTCGGCGACTATCACACAATACGATCGACACGCTTTCCGGAGCTGTTGCGAAGCTGGCTCATTCTAATCCTATCATCTTCTTTGGTAATGCAGTAGGCCAAGTCATGGCGTACGACAATCTCGCTGGTGTCGTGATACAGTCACTGAAGTTCGTCACTAATATGGGTTTCGATGTCTTGGCATTCATCGTCTTGGACTACCTCGCCAACCCAAACAAACCTCGAGTCAAAGATGATGGTGTGAACACTTCTGACTGGCTTCAAAGTGCGTCTTTCATCGCAATATTTGAATGTGGCGCTCAACCCCATCCCCCTAGGTCTCGCTTCGTTCATCGGTATGCTCTTCCGACGATACAACGCTGACTTGACACCCGTGTTATCCTATATCGTTCATCAACTCCACAACGGCCAAACGACCGAAATCATAGTCCTTCGGGAGTTGATATGGAAGATGGCTGGCATCGAACCTCTACCCAGCTTGTCTGACACGCAGATCCAAGCAATGGCAGGTGGCCCGGTCCTTCGAATCGAAGCAGTCGCCTCAGCCACTCGTGGTGCGCGATTGGATTCTACTGAGGCCAACCTCCGTGGACCACAACGCCTCAGCAAGGCGTTGATCGACTCGAACCTTGCGCTACCACTCTTGATACAAGTTGCTCAGCAGCGCCAGTCCTCTGTGTTCAAGGCATCAGACGCTCACATGAAGTCGCTCGCTAGCCTCTTCGACAATGTGAGTCCTGCGAAGCACTCACACTATCTGACGTTTCAACGGTGGCTCCATAGACCCATGGTGTCCTTCTTCAATACATCGAATTCCTGAATTCACCGGCGATCATGGTTCCGCAAGACTATCTCAAGAAGGTACTCCCTTCCCTTGGTGAACTGGGAGAAACATATGGCATCTGCGCCCCTGTGTGTATGCAAATCTTCCGCCCCGTCTGGCATAGTGCTCTACTCGTAAGTCCGTTCAATATTTTTTGGTTCTGCCTTGCTCAGTCATTCTTAGAAAGCTGCGTTGGACAATCATGAACAAGAGAAACGAGCTAACGAAGAGCACGAAAAGAAATTGAAGGCCGAGCTCATCACGAAGAGAGACCCCGGCGCCTCTACGTCGAGGATCGCATCTCCCAGTGTTCCTATCAGTAGCGACGCCACAGATTCTAAGCCAGAACCCTCCAATACCAGTGGTGAAGATGCGCAAATGGAAGTGGATGCTCCCCAACCTGAAGCCAATCAAGTTGCTTCCAATGTAGGTTGTTTCTGATACAACCATCCTCGTGGACCAATTGAATAATTCATTTGCATAGTCTCCTTGGAGACCCGAGCTCTCTACTATGTTTGAGGATATGAAGAAGATTGTCCCCAATAATGCTCTTGATCTACTTGGGTACGAGAATAGTTTCCTTTTTGTAGTGTTGCATACCTTGACACCTCCTTAGACCTGGGTTCTATGTCACCTTCTGGCAACTTTCCACCTATGATCTCTCTCCCCCTGGCCCCCGTTATGACGATGAATTGAGGGCTCTTCGCTCCCTCTCTCTCCAGGAAGACAAGAAGCTAGCCGCTGCTGAAAAGGTCAAGCGGGGTTCGGCTGGTTCATTCCGTGCACGGAGAGATCGTTACAATTTCTTCGTGAACGCGTTGACACAGGAATACAAGGACCAGACGATCTCAAGAGAGTTCACTATCAAACGTCTTTCCCGAGAGAAACTCCACTGGTTCTCACACTGTCCGTTTGTTTCGAAGGTTCATCACAATGCCTTACTGATATATTTCCAGTCCCGAAAGCACACCCGCTGGCCCAAGCTTTCATTGACTACTGTATACAACCCCGGTGCTTGATATCGCCTATGGACGCCGATTACTGTTCCCAAATCATCAAGTTTATCCATTCACAAGGTACTCCAGGATTCCCTACACTCATCTGCTACGATAAGGTATTCCACCGCACCACTTGTATTACGAGTCGGCTAATGATCGTTTTAGCTCCTCGGAGAGCACATCAAAGTAGTACTATTCTCCTGTAGTGAATACGAAGCACGCAACTATGGTATGTTCACATATCTTCGGAAGTTCTAACGTCTTTACAGTTTTGCTCAGGGCGGTTCCTTCTTGGTTTACTCACCGATCTGCAGAAGTGGTTCCAAGATGAGAAGTTATTTGCTCAGGATAACCGGTCCAGCAAAGGCTTCCATCCTGGATTCCAGATCTTCTGGAAAGCCAACCCTGGCGTTCTTACGGAAGACAAATTGATGGATTGGACCAGTTTCAAACGCGTCGTGGGTAAATGGCATAAGAAATTGGCCAAGGTACGTAGTCATGTCCTCCGCGTCTTTGCAGAGCTCCCAACTCTATTCTAGTCTTTCATTGATTGCATTCAAACGGGAGAATTCATGCATGTCTACAATTCGATCATCGTCCTCAAAGAGATTTTACCCGTCTTCCCTCTTGGATCAGTGGGCGACCATGGGGTGAATCTTGACAAAACGATGGACCGCTTCTTGGTAGAAGAACAGCGCGGTGATTTGAAGATTCTTGCTACCAGGTAGGCTCTCTTTCAGTTTCAAACGCTGTTGATCTGATTATTCCTAAAGTTATTCTGCTGCGCTCAAGAAACGGGAGAGCTTGTGGGCCAAACCAGCTGCCACTGTTCCTTCTAAGGTATCTAAGAATTCCACTTCCTGCTGATGTTCCAAGACACTTATGTTCCCATCGTAGTCTACCCCCTCCCCAGCTCTTCAGCCCTCTCATAGCCTCGATCATCCAAGAGGCAACGGAGTCCCGCCTACTGGCCCGAGTTCCCAGAGCACTCGTCGAGATGTATCTTCTTTGCCCGCTTCAACGCCATCGGGTCCTCGAGCTCAATCATCTATCTCCGCGCCGCCGCCCTCCACTAACGAGAAGACCCTTTCCCCCTCCACGAAATCGGCGATGGGCAGGTACGTTATTGTCACCTTTTCGAACAACTTGATCCTGAGAAGTCGAATTAGCGTTCCTCGACCAGAGGTTGTCAAAAGGGTCCGACCTGACGCCAAGGCTAACGGTATCAATAAGATGGACGTCGATCCCAAATCTAAGGAGCCACCCCAGGCTCTTGATGCGGTCATGAAAGACGATGTCACTACTGAACGCTTGATCAAGTCTGATTCTCGGAGGAGCAGTCCGGCTGTCAATGGGGACGCGAGCAAGCTCAATGGGCAGCGGCCGGAGCAAGCAATTGGCAAGGATGTTCGTGGTGTCGACGATACGGTTCCGAAAGCCGATGTCCAGTCACTCCCGCCTGTCGCTATGCTCCCTCCCTCGCTGCCCAGCCAGACCCAATCTGCGCAAGAGCTCCGGGAAACTGCGAAGCACTCGATATCAACTCGAGCAGATGATAAACCCGGACGTGAAGCAAGGAGTCAAACGGGGTCTGCTGCCCCTTCGCCTGCTCATCGCCGCCGCACCCAATCTCCTCAATCTCGGCCTGGAACACGGAATCCCAGTGCAGATAGTCGACATAGTGCCGGTCGGAGTCGCTCTGATAGACCAACAGATGCGGAACAAAAGCAACGACAAGAATCACGGGATCATGCTTCATCTTCGTCTCGCCGAGATAGCCTGACACATGTTCGTGGCGAACGCCGGGAACGGACATCGACGCGAGAACAAGACAAAGATGAGCGTGGCCGAGATAGGCATGGGGATCGAGAGAAAGAGCGCGAGCGCGAGAGGGAAAGAGAACGTGAAAGGGACTACAGAGAGAGGGACCGAGATAGGGATCGACACAGGAGAGATGAAAAGGATAGGGGGGATCGAGATAGTCGGAAAGACCGAGAAGCCAACTCTCGTGGTACGCCATCCGCCCCTGCTGCTATGGATGATCGCGCGCCGCCCACGCGACCGGATCCCTCAAGGCATCGCGCAGGTCCGGAGGATGGTTTGGGCAAGAGAAGACGAGGCGGTGAGGATGACCCCGAGAGAGATTCGAAACGGAGTTCTCGGAAAGATGGACACCGGGAAGAACGTGGCAGTCGGAGATCCTCCGAGAAGGATAGCCATGATCGGGGACGCGACTCTGACAAGAGACGCAGAGAGCGAGATCACTTGGACACCGAGAACAAGCCGGCATCCCCTGATAAGGTACTCCACAGCAACTAATGTCTTATTGTCAAACAAGTCAACTCACTTTTACTCCGTCCAGGCCGCTGAGAAGCGGATACCTGAAGGGCCGGCCTCACAGAAGCCGTTACCTCCAAGCACACCGTCTGCCCCACGGGCTATGTCAAGTACAGAATCCACACGGGGTAGCAAGGGTGATACAAGCACTACCCGAGATAGGCACCGTGGGGACGGTGCACCCTCTCAGTCGAGTAATGCACCTCCACCCTCGGGACCGCCTGACACCAGTACTGGCAGCGCCAATCAGAGTCTTGGGAGTCTACGCTCTCGCATAGGCGGCAAGGAACCAACAGATCCATCGTCTCGAGCGTCAGTTAGCAACTCCTCATCAAACTCCTATCCTTCCAGAAAGGACGATGACAGAGATAATCGGAAGCGTACGTTATCTGGTGAGTTTATATATCTGGTTAAACTGAACCCAAGGATTGTCGCTGATGCTGTGAATTTATTTTCTTCCCCCCTCCCTGTGTTCTTCGCACCCTAGAACGTGACAAGGAGATGAGTGAGAGTGTTTCTAATGTTGGTGGCGACCAAGTGCAACCCCCAAAACGGCCTCGCATCAATCGAACCAGATGGACTGGTGGGCAAAGTTCCCATTCTGGACTGGCCAAGAAGCTTTTACCCATCGATCCATCAGCTGGGGAAAAGAGTCGAGGAAGGAAAGATTAATGACTTGTACTTTTTGGATTTCATAACCACGACCTTTTGGACTTTTTTCATGCATCCACACACACCGCTCCACGTCTTTTGATTTCATTACATTATAAATATGCCGTATATCATAGTATTGCCGTCTACTATTGTTAATGTGGCAAACACTCTATCGCCCTTTAATGAGGGTGAGGAACTCTTCGCGAGTTTTTTGCTGTGTTCGGAAACATCCAAGCATGCAAGAGGTTGTTGTGATAGCACCTGGTTTTTGCACGCCGCGCATGGTCATGCACATGTGTCTAGAGTATAAAAGGTTAAAGAGCGATTTCATTTTACGAGGAATAGATACGGACGTTGCCTCCATCACTACAGCTACACCACGGGGTTTGATAGCTTCTTGTACGGCGATGGCGATCTGCTTTGTTAGACGTTCTTGGACTTGGAGGCGGCGACTGAAGGTTTCGGCGATACGGGCGAGTTTAGAGATACCGAGGACTAGTTGGTTGGGGATGTAGGCAATGGCGACCTGTGGAAGAACGAGGGTGGGGGGAAGGAGTTATGTGTTGGCGCTTTCTGATGGGATTTTCGGGATAGGGACAGGGACGTACCTTGCCTGTGAAAGGAACGAGATGATGTTCACAGAGGCTTGAGATGTCAATGTCGCGTACCAGGACCATTTCGTCATGATCCTCAGCGAAGACAGCGTCATTGATGACATCTGGCAGGTTTACTATGATTTTTGGGTGTGGTAAGCGTGATAAGGGTGTGCTAACCTGCCAATCGTTCCTCATAGCCCTTTGTCAAGTATAGCAGGGCTTTGGCGTATCTGTCAGGGGTTCGCTGTAGACCTTCACGATCCGGGTCTTCGCCAATACACTCGAGGATCGTGCGAACTGCTGAGCGTAGTTTGTCGTCGCGAACGGCACGTTCAGCGTCGGTGGCATTGAGACGCATCATTGTTGATTTGGCTAAGAAGTTTTATATGAAGGAGCCTATAATTAGACAACTTTTTTTTTGTTCGCTTCATTAGAAGAGGGGGGTTTCTGCAGCGCACCAGGCCATCCGAGTCCATTTGGGTCCGGTAGGGGGGAGGAATCTGCATCTCTGGAATCAAGATTTGGGGTGTTTAAGCCAGATGAGCGGAAGCCATAGCCATCGCGTAAGGGAGGAGGCCGAGAAGGGTTGGTGTCAGTGAGGACAGTTGCATCGTGAGTGTCGGAGTCGGTGTCTTTGGTGTTGAGTCGCTGGAGATGGTGCTCGAGCGAAGATGAGTTTGCAGCAGACATGGTAGTGAGTAGTTGAGCTTGTGGAATTTTAACTCTGTGCCAGGCGGAAATGCGTTGAAGTACTCAGTTACTCCTGCTCCCCGACGCTTAGGCAGAGTTCCGCCCGCCCGGTTAGCCGGAGAGTCGAGTCCGAGTTGCCTTTTTTGGGCTCGCTGCCGTTTATGGCTAGTTGAAGGGATTTCCGAATGAGGCAATTTCGGTCGATGAGAGTGTCTCTCACTGTCGGCCTACGTTGGGACTGGAATCGGGCTGTGCTTTGCGCCAATATTGGGTGGCCTTTGCCCACTTGGACGAGGCGCGGTAATGAATTCCTTCCGGATGGCCCATATAAATCCAAGTCTCTCCTCCACCTCACCACCCTCTTTCTCTTTCTCTCTCCGTCCCTTTCCACCATCGAATGCGCATTCCCATATTCTGTCTCCAACTATGGCTCAGCCTTCACATATCCTCTTTCACTGACTCCATCTTCCTCGCAAACTGCTGCAAGATGTACACACAACCGCAATCTCAGCCCACTTCAAAGCGCGAAAACCATACGCGTCATAATCCCCGCCATCACCGCAGACAGCGAGCACCGCAGACGGAGACGGTGTACAGCGCATGGTTGGCGTCGAGAACTCTGCCAAACTCGCAGCCCGAGACGCGCCTTTGTCCGGGAGCGCAGAGAGCTTTTACGCTGGCAAATTTGCAGCGAGCCTGGTGTATCTTGCAAGAATGCGCATATGACCTTTTCTTCACCCTTTGGGGCTTGCAACCCATCAGGGCAACGATCATGATGTCCTTGAACCTCATACGTAGCCTGCTTCCAGCGTTCCGCGGTTATTCTCAGGTACTTGCCCTTTTTTACTCCCTATATGCACGGCCGTATTGATATTTCCGCCACAAGGCAATGTTAATAGATCAGGCAAGTCCAACCCCACCTCTCGCTCTCATCACGCTGTATTCTGTTTGCCAAAAACTTATCTTATACCCTTTTAGATCCAGTCCCTGGTCCAGTCTGGTCATTTTTCCTGGTACACGATTGGTCGAATTTTGCTTATGGAGGCTTTTCGACGCGTCGCAGAGGGTTTACTAGATTCTCTCGCGTAAGTTCTATTGTTTTTTTTTCTCTTCGCTCGTTTTAGCCTTTACACCTAACCCTTTTTCATCTTTTTCTGACCAATTGTTTCAGCGCCACCAACGAGACGCTAGTATTAAACTCCGTAAGATTCCACATAGAACGCCAGCAACTTGCCCAACGCATCCGTCTTGACCTGCCAACATTATCCGACCCGCTTACTCGAGAACTCCTTCAAGAATCTGATCTTTTTGCACGCTCATTCCACGTCACAGGCAACGGTTTCGGCTTACTCTCTCCGCTAGAAACATTTCGCGTCCTTTCCTTATTAGCAGAAATCGCTTCGCATCTTTGGGTCATCTATTCGCTCACACACTGCTCGACTCACGTATGCATTCTGATCTTTTCCTCCTTTCCTGCCGCGTTGCCCCTTCTCATGGCATGGCTTGGCCCCGCACTCTCATTTGGATCCCAACGTACGTCAGACGCGGACTCGTGGATGTTTTCTAGTCCAGAAGAGGCCCAGGCGTCCGAGCGTCAGGAGAAAATGCGGAATTTGGCATACAATGATACCTACCGTCCTGAGGTTGAGCTTTTTGGTCTTGGTCCCTGGATACTAGACTCCTGGTCGGTCGCTAGGAAGGTTGTTCTTGGTGCGGAAGAACGCAACTTGGCCACAGAATTTTCCCTCCTCGCCAACCTTAATATTTCCGAACTACTTGCCGCGCTCCAGCACGTAAGTGTTTTAGGCTTTTTCTAATCCACCCCTATCTTACAACCCATGAATAGATTCCTCTCATTATCATGCTGCAGACTTCATCTGCCACGCTCGGTTCTATAACCCTCTATCGAAGTTCCATTCAATCAGTTGTCTTTGCGACCAGGAACCTTCTTTCTGTGATTCGTATGGCGTACCAGGGCGTGTTTCTCATGGGCGCTTTTTAC
Organism: Pleurotus djamor; assembly: GCA_029747585.1. Classification (NCBI taxonomy): domain Eukaryota; kingdom Fungi; phylum Basidiomycota; class Agaricomycetes; order Agaricales; family Pleurotaceae; genus Pleurotus; species Pleurotus djamor. The sequence continues at coordinate 152,460 of JAPEVF010000005.1, forward strand.
GCGGCCATGAACGTCAAGCCTCGATTACAACCCAAGCAGGAAGAACTCGTTTCGTACCGCAGGATTCCAGGCGGTGTGAAAATCGAAGTCCGGTATGCGCCCCCTCGTTAACCACCCATTCAGCTTCGTTAAAACTGGGATCGGTGTCATTATAGTGATTTATCCTACACATATCCGGGAAGTAACGAGCCTGCTCTGCGGAATGTGAATTTTACCCTGCAGCCCGGCGAAACGCTAGCCATCGTTGGGCACAATGGCTCGGGTACGTAGTTTCTATCTGGTTTTTGAAATTTAACCTGGCCTTCTGATGCGACCAATANTTTTTCCGATTTATTTTCAGGTAAATCAACTCTTGCAAACATCTTGCTGCGCATTGCCGAATTCTCTGACGGACAGATACTCGTGAATGGTGTGGATATCCGTCGATATTCACCGTCCGAGTATCACGAACATGTCACCGCCGTCTTTCAGGGTTTCTCCAAGTTTAGCACCACGGTTCAGGAAAATGTTGGTCTCGGTCATGTTCGTGATATTCTGTCGACGAATGCCGTACAACATGCCTTGCGTTTGGCCGATGCAGATGGAGTTGTGAAAGCTTTACCCGATGGTTTGCAAACAAAGCTTGAGGCATCAGTCTATGATGCTTATCCTGGCTCCGGTGGTTTCGCACCCCCCGTTGGACAACATGGTCTGTCGGGCGGTGAGGTAAGTTTTATTTTACTTTCCCTTCACATCGGTACAGACGTCTAACTGGGTCGTTTTCAGTGGCAAAGAATAGCAGTCGCTCGCGCATTTATGCGCGCTAAACAATCCGACATCGACCTTCTCCTATTCGACGAACCAGTAAGTATTACGTTTACATCCCCAAAACCTACAAACTTTAATTACCTAACCCCTCTTGCTTAGACCTCCTCCCTTGACGCTCATGCCCAGAACCACGTATTTAACACGATTGCTAATGTCTCGCGAAATCCCGTCTCTGGTGAGAGAACCAAGTCTGTGATTTTTATCACACACCGTCTTTCGACCGCTCGTCGTGCAGATAAAGTGGCAATGATGGAGAATGGGGTGTGTGAAATTTTTCTTCGATTTCTTTTGATACGTAATGACTGACGGTTTTGACTGGGCCCATTCATTGTTTCTCTTTTCGCTTTGGTGTTCTGTCCCTTTCCACAGACTATCTCCGAGTTCGGCACACACGAGGAACTCCTTCGCAAGCAAGGATCATACGCCGCTCTTTACAATGCATCTGTCTGATGGCCCACCCTCGACCTATTTATCTTCACACACCCACATCTTTCCTCAAACGGCATTTCCCTCCTCCCCTGCATTCAAATACACACATTCGCAAGAGATTTCGGCCTTTTTGTTTATTATTCTCGAACCCTCTTGAAATGAACTTGATCACTGCAAATTTACAATATACTCACGAGATGTATTTTAGTTGGTAGAAGAATGCTAGTAGTGTAGTTGCGTATTGTCCTTACAGCATGTATCATAAGTCCCCGCCACAGTTTCTCTTGTCCCTCATCTGCCCTTCACAGATTCTTTGTACTGCGTATATTCCTCCCTTGTTAATAGTGATACAGATATTTTTAGATGATCATGGCATCGGTGTTCCGCGACGATAGATCGGCGTAGACGATGTTTCCGTCTTTGAGGTAGGCATCTACCGGACAGCCGTCTATTTCAGGCAAACCATCAACCACTGGGGTGAGGTTGGTGACATTATAGATGCCAACGAGGAGTCCAGCATCCTTGATATCATGAATCAATGAGGGCACCTGAGTCTAAGTAGCGCACAGGGTGAGCTGATGAACCTGGCAGAGGAGACGAGCAGAGGTTACCAGTAAAGTCGCGTCGACCCATACACCCAAAAGGTTATTTGCTCCAGCAAACTCCACCGCAGCACCAAGACTACCGAGTCTTCTGTCATCATCGTCGTCAGAGAAGAGAGCCGTTAAACTGGGAGACTGTTCCAGTTTACGGCCGCAAGCAGATGAGAAGAAAACGGGATCTTCAAAACCCCCAGAATAAGGTTAGCTTTCGCCTTATTCGGCCAATTCAAACAGAAAAATCATTTGCTTACAATTTGGTTGCTTCCAGTTGAGGGCAGAACAAACATCCGGAGAAAAGGAACTAAATACGATTCGTCGACGTCCATGGGACCCACTAGAAGCCCGATAGACGGTCCGCAAGACGGAGTCGACAAAGCTGTTGAGCTGTAGTCGGTTACTGGGACCAAGCCGTTGGCTGATACGTTGTGAAGGATAAGCCAACTCAAGACTCATTCCAGTATCCACCGCAACAACCTGGACGTAGTGTCNAAAAAATTAGACGTTGAATAAGGAAGGTTGGACTCACATGCAGAAGTTGGACAAGCGACACCATCGCATTGAGATGTGGCCAATTCTCAGCCAATATTCGCTGGTCATTCGGAAGATTCCGACCGGCTTTGAGAGCAAGGGCTTCGAATTGAGAAAGAGTGACATCAGAGACACCAAGGTCGTAAGCAGGTTCAGGAAGGCGCCAATCCGAGTAGACCACAGGATGGAGGTCCTTGGTAACCTGAACGACGACGTAAATGTAGTCACCTCGCACAGACGTGACGGTGAGAGCCTGGCTCCGCGTGCTAGTACTGGAGCTCGCGATGGAAAAGACGGACGGAGATGTTTGGTTTGAACCAAGGTGGTGGAACTGACGCAGACCCTGAGTAATTCCAGTAGATGGGGAAGGGGTAAATGTAGGCAGAGCAAAACCGGTGGACTTCCAATACGTCTCTACGTCGCCACCGATTTCGAGTCTCACGTTCTCGAATGGTGTAATTACGTTGACTTCAAATGGGACCTAGAAGACAAACAACAAAGATCAGCAAGGTCATGAGAAGATCACGAAGAGTACCACTACGAACCTCGCCGATCACATGAAGTCGATTATCCAGGATAGGTAAAACAAATTGCTGGGTATTGCGGAGGTTCCTAAAGAGCGAAGGCAGGGCAACGGCTCGTCCGATAGTCTTTGTACCGAAACTGGGGTATATGGAGAATTTAAGCGATAACTTGTCTAATGAGGGTATCTGGAAGGCAAACACAGCACTTGGCTCCCTTTGGGGTAACGAGACGGTGTATGGCGCTGAGCCCGTGTCGGAGTCTGTCGACATGACCAATTTCAGTGGCGACGGCGCTAGTAAGTACTCGTCCTTGAGTGTTGGGTTGATCAATCGAGGGTGAAGCGTAACGCCCGCGAACTTTCCCAAGATGCCGTAAGCGTGGCCGATAGTTACTTGAACCAAGAACGTTTTGTCCAGATAATTATGGCCGTAAACGCGATGGGGCATGATTGGCGGTGGAAGAGACAGTGAGGGTATCATATCGATTTCCGACATGGTTTGATCTTCGGTTTGGTAACGGGGTGAGATAGAGGAAGGGTTTTCGAAAACGTTCGTCGGAGGTATTGTTGGCGTGGCATGAAGAAGTGAATTGACGCATTCGTGGTGACCATACCAAGCAGCGTAATGAACAGCCAAATTACCCATTTCATCGGTGGAATCGACCTTGCAACCAGCCTTGAGGAGAAGCTGTATACAATCATTATGTCCGTAACGAGCCGCGTGAAAGATAGGTGTCCACTCGTGGTATTTGTCTGGAGTATCCCAACCGTCGAGATGCAACAGAAGCTTGCACACCTCAACGTGTCCTTCCCTGGCAGCCAGGTGCATCGGATACTCCCCATTGGTATTCGGCAAGCATTTCGCGCCATGCTGAAGGAGTAGGAGTAAAACATCAACGTGCCCAGATTGACTGGCTACGGCAAGGGGGATGAGATCGTTTTCCACGGACGAAGGTTGTACTGGAACGTGACCGTCTTCCAGAAGCACCTGGACGCATTGGACACTGCCTCGGAGAGTCGCGTACACAAGAGGGCTGCAATTGTCTCTGTCGACAAGGGTGGGTGGGACGTTGACCTCCAGAAGACGCCTGCATATTTCTGGATACCCATACATTGCAGCATAATGCATCGCGGATCGCCCATAGACATCAAGCTTGTCTGCTTGGACATTGTTTTTCAGACACAGGTTGACCAAGCGCAGAGTGCCCGCGATAGACGCCTCATGAAGGCAAGTGCGTCCGTTGATATCGTCAACGTACTGGAAGTCAAAAGGGATAGACAAGGAGGCTAGAATGAGGTCAGCCAAATCAGGCGGTGCCTCCAAGACGACATTCCAGAGTATACGAGTGACATTGGGCTTGCCACCGTTTTGTTGGGAGAGAGAATCAGAAAAGCGAACACAGTCTGCGACAGCTGTCCTATCAGAGGTAGTGACGGCTTTTCGAAGGCTGTTCTCGAGGTCGCGGTAAGGCCCCATCTGAGGTGCTCGCTCAACCATGAGTTGTTGGGTGAAGATATCCGTGGCAGCTGAGCCTTCGAATTGTAGGCCAGATGAGAGGTCTGTAAGGTCGAGTAGACATGCAGCGACGGTATCGGAGAGCTCGGAGATGAGCTGTAGGGCATTTGAACAGGGACATCGGGGAAATAAAAAATGGGCCGACCTGTCTATTGAACACAGGCTGAATATCTACTCGTCGGGCTAGATAAAGTTCCTTGGTCGCAGACGTAGACCGCTTGTCAAACTTCTTCAGAATCTTCCTGAAGCCAGTCGCGTTGATCTCAACATATTGCTGTCGTGATATTAGCGTGATGATCGGCTCGATGTGTACCACAAACCTGGAGCTTCCCAAGGTCCCTTTCGAGTAGACGGAAGCCTTCTTCGACAGCACTCCACTCAACATTGAGCTCTGCAGAATCGTCTGCTGGATCTGGGAGGTTGCGCATAGCAGCGGCGCGTCGTTTCGATAGCAAAGTCTCGAGACGGAGCTTGAGTTCTGCTTCTTTCTGTAGATAAAATGCGTTGATCTGGGAACAAAGGATAAGCGCGACCGACATCGAGAATGCTTGGCGAATAAGACACGACTCACCTTCTCGAGTTCGCGTTCCAGCTTGAAGAAAAAGGCTGCCTTGTGTGCCTGGAAATCTGGTCCACGGTCATCGTCGCCCAGTGAAGTAAATATTGGGGGACGACCAGGACTATCGGTGGATGCCTGACTTGTGAGAGATGGCTGAGGCTGGTTTAAGATATCAGCAGGGCGTACGCCCAAGGCTAAAGCTGCTGCCTCCGATGCGGGTCGGTTCGAAGCCAAAGACGATATGATTTTTTTGAGAAACTTGTAATCCAGGTAGTAGGCCGACCATCCTGGCACTTGCTGAGCCTGGATGAGCTTGCCGAACTATATCATTGTGGGACTGAATTAGTGTCTTGTGATGCAGATAAGGGGGGTGCATCAATAAACCTTCATTATTTGGGGGGACTATGGGTTTTGTTAAGGAACAGAGCGTTCTGCGATGAGAGCTTGATCCTGCATAGTTAGGGGAGAGAGGAAGATTGGCTTTTAATTTGTCGATGATTGAGTCGGTCGAATGACAAGCTCTCGCCTTTATTACACACGTGCCAAAAACTGGCGTGTTCAGGGGGAACATGACCATCATACAGAACCACTATCGATCATCCACGAACGTGCGCCCTCTCTATATCATAATTTTCCGCAACTGCCATACTCGGGCAGGCAAAAGCGTCACTGGACACTTGCCCTCCTTCTCCACATGTTCGTATGCACACCGGTAACAGAATACATAGCCTGAAGGCAAGGCAGTCGCGTTGTTGATGCTTTTGCGGCAGATCGGGCACTTGCCATACTGATTCCGGTCCAGATGGATGCCTTGAGGATGGGGTGCTAGCATCTTTGGTGGCGGAACCGCAGGCCCCAGCGGTGATTTCGACAGGGATTGGGCAGGAGAGTTTGGGGAATACCACCACTCCAGGAATTTCACAAAGAAAATGGCAGTCGGAAGGAGGAGCCGCAGGGAATCAAGCAGTCGGTGTGGTAATCGCCGCGCTATTTGTTTTAGCCGAGCCCACAGGCCACTGGCTTGGAGGGCTTGCTTTCCCTTTTCACTTATCGCGTTGGCAGCTCGCTACACACCCGTGATATGTCAGGAAGAAAGGCCCAAATCACCGAGAAGACTTACATAGTCTTCCACGCCAAGTCGTCTCAGATCAACGCCTATCCATGCCAGCCATGGTCGGTAGAATGGTGTTCGATCAAAGAGATAGGCAATATTAGAAGCAAGTAGCCACAACTCAAATAAAGTGTTCAACCACGGATAAAGTGCCTTGAAGCCTCGCCGAAGTTGACCACGAAAACTCTATCTCAATCAGCTGATGCCCAAACGAGTAGAACCATCCAATTCACGCACCTCGTCCGTCAACATACGGATCTGACGAGCATCTAGGCCCTCCTCCATTATCTCAGAGCTAACGCCACCTCCAAGTTCTTCATACAGATCCTGCGACTTGGCTCGGAGGTACGGGACACCAACCTGAAATTAAAATGAGTGGCTGGGCATAGAATATCAGAAGGGGACATACCAGGAGCACCAAGGATCGCCATATTTCCCGACTACCCAACTTCTCTCCTGCAGGTATTCCCCCAACAGCTGCCCTCGTTCGTTCCATCTCAATGTACGGACGTCGCCGGCGTTTCAGACCATAGAAGTTTTCCGAGAACGAAGCATCTAGGAGACTGGAGTCAACGATGGTTTCGTAGAACGCGTTTCCGTATGGATTCACTATGCTTGACGAGGTAATGCCTCTCTACGAATAGCATGATCAAGGCATAGAACTCTTCATGTCGATTTACGATTCGGAGAAGATAGCGTGGATATCTTTGAGCAAAAACCTGCTTCTATTAGACGTGCTCGAGCAATTGGGGTTTTGAAAACCCACAGCGAGAGTATATTTAAGAGCAGGCTGGAGCAGGTCCCGAAGCTGCTCCTGCGCAACCAGCTCGAAGAGCGAAGGCTTGAGTGGGTCATTACCGACGTCGTTGAAGAATTCCATCGGGTTGGTGCTGGGTTGATGGTGGGTGGAAATATGGCCGGGAACCGGTGGAGGGCGCGGCGCTACAAACTCACATGATCGTTGTTTGCGTTCACGTTCATTTTGAGCTCCTTCAAGCAAGGAATATGAAATGAGGATACTCGTTGCTCGTCGCCGCCTCTGTCGACCTTGTTTAGGCAAAATATGTGAGCCTCGATGGCGCCGGGAGGGCCTCGTTGTGTCACCGAAACCCAACCGAAACTCGTGGGTTGGACACGCTGTTTATTGTGTAACCTTCTTCCACCAGGACCTTCACCTCCTCACCCCAAACCCGAACGTGGCTTGACTCTTTCTACCATCCCTTACGTCCCTCACGAGACCTTGTACCTAATTTGTAGCGCGTATAAAGGACTAGTTGGGGTTGGCCCTGTCTTGAAGGTTTTTCCTCACATATGTTCAACGGATTGTATAATATGGCCCCATCGGACGCAGACATAGCTCACAACACCTTGCAAGATGAAGGCAACATTCGTTTCCCCTCGTTCTCAGCATCAGATGCTGTAACCCTAGTGAGTTCACCGAGTGTCTCCATCGATGGTTGGTTTGGTTGGTTCAACTTTCCACTTCGACCCAGGGCCTTTCAATAAGAAAACGCTTTCGTGCTTCGTCTCGGCATAACAAGGGGAAGGGGATGGTAATATCTATCCAAACCATTGCTGGCCATACCCTATTCTCGTGTACGGTTGGCGACTTGGGCCATACCTCCGGCATTGGCGATGTCAGCCTCGATAGTTGGGCATGCATCGAGGGCATGGTCAACTGCGTACGACGGACCGGTCATTCAAGCTACTACGTGGAGAAAGGTGTCAGTGCCATGGGTAAAACACCCAAGCAACTAGGCATGCCTGGGACGGACGTTCGGATTCACGGAGGAGGTAAGTTTGTTGAGTTGCTCTTATGAGAAGAATGGTTCATTGACCAAGTGCAGCGTTCCCTATATGGCTTGAGGTAAGCCCGACCCTCTTCTGTTGAACGTCCGAGGCTCAATACTCGAGGCAGAATGCCCATTGTTGTCCGATCGCCGTCGTTGCCTGCTACTCAGGTTCTTCTCAGGAGGATCATACCGTAAGCCCTCGCTACTACCAAAGAAAGTGAAATCCTTATGCCACGAATAGCTTGTCGTGAACACAGTTCGCGACTTCCTCAACAAAATTATGCGGAACAGTGGTTCTGTTGCCCCTTCCGCGCCCCCGTCTATGCCAGTACCATCTATGCCAGGTCCCTCTCACCGCGAAAGCCACGTACGCGAAGCTCCCCCGTTCAGCCTCCTCCTAGCTTAGTCTGATCACATACATTCAGGAATGGGATCCCTCGATTGTTGGAGGGAGCGAATTCCGACGGGCTGATTCCCCCTTCGACCAGCATCATGAACACGACCATTTCAACGAATAGTATATAGCGTATCCATGGATGTCTCCCGTGTTAATAAACATAGGATTAAGATAAGGGGTGCATTACATAGAGAAGGATCAAAGGTAAATACTCCAGGACGACGACTATTCAGAGTTTCAAAGGGTGGTTTCGACAGGTTCAGCCTTGGGCTGGCTGATGACCCTCAGGTTCTCTACAGAAGTGGAGATGTGAATAGGGTGAAAGTTGAGAACGTGGAAGAACGATCGCGTACCGTGACGGAGGAAGATTTGGCGTTGTCCTTGAGGGGTCGACGGATCAGCATCGGGCTCGGGTTCTCTCAACTCGAAGTTGGCCTCAACATAGACCTTTGAGCCCTTTTTGAGGTTGCGAAGGAACCTGTTGGCGTTTTCCGAGAAAGACATGATTCTATGCCATGTGCTCTTCGAGGGGAGTCGTTCTGTATTAACGGCATTAGACACGCGAACTAGATCGAAAGCAGTGCAAAAACGAACCTCCGTCTGGTCCGGGAGGAGGTGGGGGATAGTTTTGCGTCGCGACGGTGTAACTGATAGTCAGAGGTCAGTTAAGAGTCGACACGTCAAGCACAAGAGACGTACACAACAAACTCCTTGTCAGTTTTAGTGACGCGAACTTCTGGGTCCCTTCCCAAATGGCCGATAAGAATGAGTTTGGAAACGTCGGACGCGCTAGGACGGCTCGTAGCAAAAGTCTGGACGCGCCGAAAATTCAGTCAAAAAACTCTTCCACAAACGATATCACGTACCCTAGTATAGGCGCGAGCAACAGCAGCGGTTCGGAAGACGCCAAGCATGATAGAGTGTTAGGAGAAAGCAAAGAGTCGAGCAGATTTGTTGGAAGCCGAAGGGAATACGAGTTGTTTGGTTTTGTTGTGCGCGCAACCCTCAATCCAGCGTCCCTGAACATCTAATCTGGGCGAAGTTCGACTTGAGCCACGATCACTTTCATCTCGCTTGTGTCCTACCCACCTCTCTCCAATGTCTCGGCATAGAGATATCAGGAATCTAAACTTACAAGGTACTTGGTATACAACCTTCGCTGGACACTTTCCTCACCGCCTTTGGCTCAGATGAACTCGATGATGATGCTCTCTCCGACGGAGGCGACTTTGACATGACTCCTGAGGAACAAGGTGTGTTCTCTAGTTCTGGCAGGCTAGCATGTCCCCTTACATTTCCTACCTCGTGAAGAGCAAATGAACGACGCACTTGAGCAAGTACGACATATAGTGGGGGACGTATACGACTGTGGAATATCCGATGCCGATCTGAAGAATGTCCTCTGGGACCGATATTTCAATGTTCATGAGACTGTGGGATGGGTGTTTGGTGCGCATACGTGATTTGAGGCACCCTATTCGGATTGTTGACGCGTCGGACAGAGGAAAAAGAGCGGCGAGCACAGGCACGAGATCGCAAAGGTAAGTCATTGCTGAATATTTAATTTATTCTTCGGGTTCGGTGTGCGTTTGTCCGTCGTCTGCCCCGACTACACGATCGGACGGCCCCTTCACTCCGTATCAGTGCGAAGGTGCATCATCTTTCGCAGTATGCCTGCAACGATGGTCCATGTCAAGACTTCTGCTTACCCTGGTTGCATAGGCAAGGACCTCCCTCCGCTGCCATCTCAAGATGTTCCTCCTACGTACTTGCATGCCAATTATCAAGGAGGCGAACGGCCCCGTATACCACTGATCGTCCTTGCCCAACAACAATATCAAGAAAACCTAGCCGACGACTCTCAGTCTTCAATATACCAAGGTGGCAATACTGGGTATCGTCTTTCAACTATTTCCGAGAGGACCGAGAGGACGGAGCCTTCGCCGGCCTGGCCTTTACGCAAGCAGCATACATCAGTATCGTCGTCGACGCCTATACAAGCACCGCGTCCATTATCGGCCACCCCTTCGACGTCATCTTACGGTGAGATTATTGGAGGTATGTATCGATCTTTTCTACGAGTGTCTACATCTTACCCATTCCCCCAACAGATCGCGACATCAGCGCGATTGACCCCAATTTGATTCCGCTGTCACCGTCCGACTCTGCCATCTACCGATTGTCTAAATACGAACCTCCACCGTCTATGCCTTCGTCTGGCACCAGAACCCTCGAGCCTACGCCGCAGCAACCTCCTAGTGTGTCTCTCCCCCCTCTGGATACGATCCCCGATATACCAGACGTGAATTCTGTGCAAAGCAAACCACAACCTGGTTCGTCGCCGAAGAAGTCGAAGCTAGCCATGTTGGCAAGTTCAAGAGCTGGAAAGCACAGTGCAGCTAAGAGCGATGCGTCTAGCTCTATCAGCACCGCGCTGTCTGGGACGATCCGTACCTTTCCCGTTCTTCGTCCAACCTCACAGTCGATACGCCCTCCGAGTTCTGTTGCATCATCCGTGACGCAAAGTGCTCCGAAAGAGTCTCCTCTCTCACCGGATTCATCGATTCATTCCTCCGTCGTTGACAGAGCCATCGCTGCGGCCATGGCTTTGGGCGAAATGGATAGCAATGCTCCTTCCTCTCCGCAACAGCCTACAGAGGGCGTTGCCGATCAACTACCAAAGCCAACGCCGACGCCTTCTTCCCCTGCCCCTCCGACCCCTCTACCCAAATCCCCAGCTAGTACCCGTCCCCCATCAAAGCTCGCACTTCTTGCTCAATCCAAAGCTGCTTCGTCTGCTAGCTTACCGAAGAGCGCCGCGAATATTCCTGTCAAGCTATCCACAAAAAAGGCTATTGCTTTGTTGCCCAAGGAGCACACGGAACTCTTGACGCCAACTGCGAACGGACCTACGGCTACAACTGCTATTACCACATCCTACCAGTCCCTCTTCAGTCTAACTGACCCCAGTCGACCTCGAACGATCCCTCCTTTGAAAGTGGTCCCTTTCGATGCCGCTAGACCTGTAGAGGCGGGTGAAACAAAATCCTCTAAGATCACAATGAAAATAAGGAGAGCCCATGAGAAGCAAAATGCTCCCCTGTCACCCGCCCAAGAAGCCGTCGAGCCTGCTCCCCCAGCCGTATCCCCTCTATTCAAGGGTAACACGACACCCCAAGTCCGTGCGTCGCCTTCGGCATTTGGTTCGCTTCTCGTTCATGACACTCAAATACCTCATAAAGACAAACATAAAGAGCGAACGGAGGGCCGTCGTCGTGCCCATAAGGCTGACGACAAAGGAGGAGACGAGCATCGAGAACATTCCCGCCGAAGAGCGTATCTATCGCCAGTTCCCGATCTCGCTATGCCGTTTGGATTCACCTTCGATGGTCCCAGTCCCGACGACATCGTGCTCAAGGCTAGGAAGGGTACATCGCTCGGCAAACGCACAGACTCCCATATTTCTTCTGCGACTTCTCGCTCTGCTGCTGGAGTCGCTTGATTCCCCCAGCTCGGCCNTTTTGTTTCTGGTTTTGTTGTACTTTTTAATCTACTATCTACTCACATGTATCTATAGCTGCTAGAGAACGCGAAAAGGCTGCCAAGTTGGCGTCGAAAACAGCTACTTCCTCTGCTCAAACATCCCGTGCCGTGACTCCCATAAACTCTCCAATGAAAGGACCCCGCAAGGGAGTGCATACGCCAGCCAAAGTCTCGGGGGCCTCGACGCCTATCAGGGGAAGCTCGGAGCCTAGGCTGCTTGATCTTTCGGCGTTGAACCTTGGGCCTAACGATGATACACCTACGATTGTGGAAGAGCCCCCGAAGATTAGCTTTGCGAGGGAGAAACTATTAGAAGAAGCCAAGCGTGCGCTTGAGACTCAAAACCAAGATAAAAAGGGAGTAAGCCTTGTGGTCATTGGTACGTATACTGGTAGTTCCTTTAAGCAACCTGTGCTCATCGCGTAGGCCATGTCGACGCTGGGAAGTCGACGCTCATGGGACGACTCATGTATGACCTGGGTAAAATGGATGAGAAAACTCGTATCGCCAATGAACGAGGTAGCAGTAAAGTTGGAAAGAGTAGTTTCAGCTGGGCCTGGGGATTGGATGGTACAACGGAAGAACGAGAAAGGTTTGTCCGTCTCTTCTCGGCGTAGTCATATGCTCATGTCCGCCTCGTAGAGGGATAACTATGGATATCGCTCTGCAAACACTAGTCACCAGCCACCGTCAAATAACCATCCTTGATGCCCCAGGACACAAGGATTTCGTGCCGAACATGATCTCCGGGGCTTCCCAGGCTGACTGTGCCCTTCTCGTTGTGGACGCATCCACTGGAGAGTTCGAGGCCGGCTTCGACCGCGGTGGACAGACAAGAGAGCACCTTCTTCTCGTAAGGAGTCTGGGCGTATCGCAAGTCGTCGTGGCCGTCAATAAACTCGACATGGTTAGTTCATCTGTCCTACTTGACAGTTTGTTAACGAGAAGCTGATGAGAGTTGTAGGTGCAATGGGATAAGGACCGCTACGACACGATTTGTGGCTTCTTGCGCCCATTCCTAGTTCAATCTGGGTTCCAACCCTCAAAAACAAAGTTTGCGCCTGTTGGTGCCATGCAAGGTGTTAACCTCGTATCACTTGATGGACCCGATGCGAAGATATTGAAAGCGTGGTACAAAGGACCTACGTTGGTAGACTTGCTCGGTGCGTTCATATCTCGGCCGAGATCGCGACAGAGGTACCAACATTCACCCACATATGTCTGTTACCCTTGTAGATAAACTCGAGCCTCCTCTTCGTGACATCACCGCACCGCTTCGAATCCCCGTCTCCAATGTATTCAAAGGGACGGGAGCATCCACCGGGCTCTCAGGGCGAATCATTGCTGGTGTCGTACAGGTTGGGGAACGACTCCAGATCCTCCCGGGGGATGAAACAGGGATAGTCAAACGTCCGTTATTCCCCCGCCCCCTCTTTTCATTTAATGATCATACTAATACTTCCATGATCCTGATCGCCGATTGGTGCTTGGTGTTTACTTCGATCAGAAATCCTTGTCGAAGATGACAGTCGACCATGGGCTGCGGCGGGATCAAACGTTACGCTGTACATCACTGCTGTGGACCCCCTTCATCTCACTATTGGGACGGTTCTGTGTCCGCCCAGTGATCCGGTACCTCTTGCTACGATATTCACGGCTCGAATCATTGTTTTTGATATCCTTGTCCCCATTACGGCTGGAGCGTCTGTAAGTAACCCTACTCCTTCTACTATTGCTTCGCATCTCATCCCTTTCCTCACACCACCCCCTTCGTCTTTCACATCCACAAACCCAAATGGCTATCTCACTCTATCCAATCCATCTCAACACCCTCATATCATCATCTATCAACATATCATCATCCGAATAGATCGAACTATTCCATCACTCGCGTGACGTCCCCGCCACCATCTCCCGCCTACTCGCCACCGTCGACCGCACTTCTGGGGAAGTCATCAAGAAAAACCCCCGGTATGTCCATCCGTTCTTGTTTTATTTTCTACCTGTTTTCCTTGGTGTTTGCATGCTTGGTCCTTGGAATCATAGCGCTCACTTGTTGACATTTCCCTTTTTCTATGATTTTCAGGGTTTTAACAAAGGGCATCCCGGCTGAAGTGCAGATCACCCTTCGGACGACTGCTTCAGGTCCTGCGGTGACAGCTCGCCCGATCCCACTTGAGACGTTTGCGGTGAATAAAGATATGGGGAGGATTTTGGTGAGGAGAGGCGGGGAGACGATCGCTGCTGGTACGTAACTAACGCCTTTGTTTCATCTTGTGTAAATGGATGTTGACTTGGGTTTGTGTGGTTTAGGGATTGTATTGGAGATATTTGGGTAGATATTAAAGTGAATTTGGGAAGACGAAGATGTATGTACGGGCAAACGGACGGATGCTTGGGTTGTGAAATTTAATGAATGTGCAAGCGATTGTATACGTAGGGTGCTGTCTGTATCCCTCACGAAATTGTTTTGCTTAGAACAAGTTATCACAAAAGAAATTGTACGCCATAGATCTAGCGTTGTGCACTCGTATGACGTTATCAGCCATCGACCACCTCAAAGCTAAAAAAAACGCTTGAGCATGCTTATACATGCACCCGTTGAATCAGAGAACAAGAAAGAAAGCGAGTGTATATGTCTGCATGTAAGAGAGCGAGCGACAGAGACAAAAACGGAGGATTAAATAAAGACTACTACTACTAACTACGGGAAGTCGTGCATAAAGGTGGGGCGGTACGAAGGCGAGCAGGTGAACAGGATAGAGAGAGGTAACCGGAAAGCAAGTAATGATGTAACCGTATCGATAGAATCAAGAGCGGAGAAGGCAAAGAAACTCTATGGGGATGGAGGCGTCAAGGGTCATAAGGCAGGCGTAAGTACGTAGGGGAACGAGGAAGAAGCAAGAAGCAAGAGTAGGAGAAGGTGGAGGGAGAACATAGCGCTGGCAGGCGAGCGTCAAACCAGCCTCTAACGCGGGGGAAAAGCGATCAGTGAAAATCGCGAAGAAAGGAAAGAGTCATATCCAAGAAAGTCACAAAAGTGGCAAGTATCACAAAACAAGAAACAAAAAGGACAGAAGAGGCAAAGGAGGAGGAGAGAATCAACTCAATGTTTCCCATTCTCCACCTTCTCTTCTTTCCCTTCCTTATCCTTATGATGATGATGGAAGATACTCGACAACCGCTTGAATATCGACCCCTTCTTCTTCCTGGGCGATCCGTCTTTCTCGCCGGTAACAGTGCTGAACCTCGACGAAGCAGGCGAGCTATCCACTGACGACCGGCCGGAGGTGGACCCAGCCATAGACGGGAACCGTTGATGTTTCTTCGACGGTGTAGTCGGCGCGGTGGGTGATTTCGCTGGCGTGGCGGGTGCGCTGGGGGGTGGTGATGTTGGCGCGGGTGGGAGAGGTGCGGCGGCGGGTGATGATGTGGTGGTGGTTGTGGTGGGAGGAGGCGGTGAAGACGGTGTGGAAGGAACAGAAGGAAGTGCGGCAGCAGAAGGTTTCGGCGTCGAAGGCTCGACTTCAGGTTCCGGTAGTGTAGTAGGACTCGTCTTTGGTGTCAACAACGGTTCTTGAGCTGGAGCAACGACCTCTTCTTTCTTCTCTTCTACCTCCTTCTCCGCTTCAGCAACGGTAGCAGCACCATTTCCGTTTACATGGCCATTCACCTCTGGTTTCACAATCGTCGGTTCTTCAACCGCAGCAGGTTTGTCTTCTGTAACGATCGGGGCTTCATCGACGACAGGCACTGCTGGTGGGAGATCGACCGGTGGGAGTGTTTTGACTGGGACGGTGGGTGTAACGTCGGCAGGTGCTGGTGCAGTTGGTTCCGATTTCACGATATCACCATTGGCAGTACCATTGGTGGCAGCGATCTCAACCTTGGCTTCCGTATCCGATTTCGTCTCCGTCGATGGTTCGACCTCGGGTTCAGGAGCAGGTGTAGGAACAGCACTCCCATTCCGTGGTGGGCCCACCACGTTTCCCTTCCCTTCCCCCGACACGCCTTCTTCGGCTCCGCTAGGTTTCGGCGGCGACACATAAACATTGTTCAAATTCCCCACCGCATCATACTCCGTTGGATGCCCATCCAACACCCTCCACTGCCAATCAACAAGGAACTTGTACTGCACGCGTTGGCCCCAAGGGACATTGACGATGGTTTCGAACCCGGTGGGAGTGCGGTTGAGGTGGGTTGATTTGGACCACTGTTACATGGGTGAAGGATAAGAGTTAGTATGTTGTTAGGAAGGAGGGAAAGGGGGGAGAGAATGTATAAGGGTAGGCAAGAAATATCATAAACCAAGACAAGTCATGTCAAACATCATGGTATGACAGCGGAAGCAAAAATGTTGAATTTTAGCGTGGTTTTTCGAACGAACATTCAAGGAAGTAATGGAGACCCAGCTCGGTGAGGGTCCAAGGGAAAGGGAGGAAATGGAGACTCGAAGACTAACCTGGTCGAAAGTCCCTGTGACGATCACATCAGAGACATCAGTCGAGGGCCTAAACAACGGAAACGCAATCAAGTAAGTAACGAGCATTTGAAATTCAAGGACACATCATGATAAGCAGCAAAGCTCGTACCATCGAAATACGACTTTATGAAAAGCGTCCATCTCCGTTCACGTTTGAAATCCTGTATCCGTTATATCCGTTCTTCGTTAATCTGTTCGTTATCCTTCTCGTTGGGCGAAGGTGGGAGCGTCCGAGGACGGGCGACTTGAAGGTGAGGTGTTGGAGGGAGGGAAGGAGATGAGATGGAAGGAAGGAAGGAAGAAAACGAACCTCGAGGCGCAAGCGAAAAGGTTCGAAGGGTTCGGGAAATAAGTAGCGTAGCGTGTGTTGGACGATCCAAACAAACGGACCCCTGAACAAACACTTCTCAGAAAGGGTGATCGGAAGTAAGGGCGACCGAACGGCGCAAAGCTTTGACCTATGTGACTGCTCTATGTCTTGTGCCTCTAAGGTTTGACGTGCGGAATTTTGCTTGTATTGCATTGGGTGGGTAGGACGTTGCGGTGAGAATTTAGAGGAGAATTGGGACGATGAAGAGGGGAAGAAGAGGAAAGATGGGCGGAGGCTCGTGTTGGCCGTGTGTTGGCCTAGCTTATCATAGTACAAAAACCAGAAGGTCGGAAGGGGGAGAGAACGGTGTATCTATCTACTCGGTGTCTAGAGCTACTGAGCTACACGACGGGCGGTCTAAATATCGACTGAATGATTCAAAGCTGTTTCCGAGTCGGAGTGCAGTGACTCGAGGAGGAGCAGGTGGCCAAGGCAAAGAACAGTGAGGGCGCCATGTACATGGTATCGCTGCACTCGGGCGATAACTCAGAGTTACTTATACGAGTACCAGATGTACTTGCAAGTATTCTGGAATCTGGGGCTCGAGCCCTCAGCCCACCGACATCGCAACTATTGAAAGTGGCACTTGCTCACTCAGCACCATTAGAGTGTACGGATACGCTATGCTCACTTGCTATGTGTTAAGCTTTTGCTTCGTAGCAATGGACTCGCTGTCGGAGGAACATGAAAGGCTGTTCGGACGATAGTTTATGAACTTTCGAACTTTCTATCGGCATCATTCCCAAGGTATAGCTTATCAGAGAACATGAGGAGAGTGCAAGCCCTAGTGTGTGATTCGCTTGGTATAGATATACGACGTAGTGATCGGTTGGGATACAAATGAGGGATTGGCGTGCAACGTGTAGGAAGGAAAAGGAAATATAAGTTAGGCAATAATCGTAAAGAGCAGTGATACAAGGTTGATATAAGCAGGGAAGCGATTGGCGAAGCAGAATGGTATATGAATGTTCTTCATTTCAACGATTCGTTATGTAAAATCATCGTCATTTGTCGTCGGTCCCGGTCATTGTTAGGTCCATCACAAACGATGTATGACCTCTTGCATGACCGCGTCCCAGTCGATCTGGATAGGTGACCACCGACGAATATCATCGGGAAGGGGCGGCGGGGACAGCGGTGACGAGGGTATAGGCGACGAGCAGCGTGTGGGAGAGACAGCTGGGAACGCTGATATGGGCAGGGGTGGTACGGGGAGTCTGCGGATGTTGAGAGGCGGTGATGATAAGATATAGCTTGATGAAGATGATCGCGATGATGGTGGCGGTGATGGGGTTGGCGAAGGGGGAGTTGGGAGGGGTCTAATCTTTCTGCGGGACCGTTTAATGTGTGCTCGACGACGCAGCGAGCATTCTGAGCTGACACTAACGAGGAGGAGGTACAATGAGCATGGGTATGGGCAGAACCTCACCGCAGCAGCTCACCTGATATCGGAGTGAACAGACTCTTGGTATATGGACGATGTCCAAGACTCTGCATCGCTCGAGTCTGTACTGTTCCTGCTATGCCCTCTAGGTCCTTGGACACGGGGGGACGGTGATCGTCTTATAGACATTATGTTTTTGGGGGAAGGGAGGGGCAAAGATGCGAGGTTGATTCAGCATCCTCACGAGGGTATGGGATTTTATACGCAGTGGGAATATGGGAAGGCTCTTGCACATCCCAATTAGGAACGGAACTGATGATGATTATGATGGCAAGTGTTTCGCCATGGCCATCCGCGTTGGAGGACCTCTTCGAACCTGAAGTAGAAGACCCCCTGCGACAATTCATGCTCTCTGATCTCGATTTACCCCCGATCCACCTTCCAGCTCTTTCTGATGCCTCCACCGACACCGAGTCTCCTGGTACTGACAGTAGTGGCACAATCACCCATGTCCCCATCTTCCACCACAAAAGTCAGCCACCACCCATAATCCTAACCCTCCACGTCTCTGCTAGACCAGGGTGTGGCGGAATCACTTGGCCCGCCGGTCAGGTAAGTTCTGGTAATCATCCACCCCAATCGCATGCCACACACACACACAGATAGTACTAGTATGATTAAAAATGACTGATTCTTCTCCTTCTCCTTCGGTGCATAGGTCCTTGCAGAGTATCTCGTCCACAAAGGCACAGATGCCATCAAAAACAAACACATAATCGAGCTCGGCAGCGGTACAGGCCTCGTCGGTCTCGTTGCTGGCAAACTCGGAGCGCGCACGGTACACATAACTGATCAGATGTACGTTCACTCGTCCACCCTCGTGTTCATCGGAGGCGATCGTGTTTCACGAACCCTTAATCCTTGGGACTCATGGAACCTTTCGAACCGTGACGAGTAACGAAGATCTGACATATGGCTGGGACAGACCCTTACTCGACATCATGCACCGCAATGTCCAACTCAACAACTTGTCCGAGAATGTCCATGTTTCCGAGTTGGACTGGTTAGTCTCTTCTTTACTCCTTCCTTCCTCTTTGCGTCTACTTCCTCCGTTCCATACGCTCTTTGTCATCCCCCGGGAATCCCCCAAGCACTGCCCATTCCCTCCAACATCCGTCTCATAATCTCACACCCTCCGAATCCATATCTCACACACTCAATGTCATCGTTTGCAGGGCCCTCCCCGTCTCGGACGCATTATCAACTCCAAGCCCAGACCTCATCCTCGCAGCAGACTGCGTCTACTTTGAACCCGCCTTTCCCCTCCTCGTAAACACCCTCGTAAACCTAACCTCTACCACTACTTCCACCGGGGATACCCCCGAGATATGGTTTTGCTACAAGAAACGTCGCAAGGTGCCCTTTTCCTCTCCATCCCCGTTCCCGTATCTCATTTCGCTAATCATCTCGCTAATCACTGCTAATTCAATCATTTCCCCTCTTATCTTTATATAATATACGCTCCACCACCACCTCGTACCCGTACCCGGACTTGGACGGACTCGGCGCTCGTGCTCACAGGCGGACAAGCGTTTCTTCCTGTTGCTCAAGAAATTCTTCACATGGACCGAGGTACGTCCGAGTCCGCGTAACTCTTTTCGTGTATCATGATTCATACATTTCCTCTTCCTCCACCTGCCCCTCCCCTCCCCCTGAAACACCTTCCCTTCCTTTGAGAATCATAGAATCCATAGAACCTTCTCTATCGACTTTCCTTCTAACATGGACTTTGCATGATTGATTATTCGCTGATTTTGCTTGATTCATTATGTAGATTACGGACCACCCCTCGCGTGACGAATATTCACGCGAGGCGATTTCGCTGTTGAAGATAACACGAAAGGTCAATAAATCGCAACCTCAGTAAGCGTATATTGACGAGGGAATATCAGTGGGTGTTACTGTAGATTTCTGTCGCTTTCTTGGGAATTGGGTGTCGGGAATCACGAGTTACAATTGGGTATTGGGTCAACCGTCAATGGAACGGCGTAGATATCAATCAATGATCATAGAAGGTAGAATTTGTTGGATACTGGCTGCTTTAGATTCTTTCAAGCGAATAAAGGGTGACAGATGTGAGATGCGGTTCATATTGCGTTCTGATTGTAGTGAACATACTCAGGCGGGCTGCCTACTGAGTTCTAAACGGTCATCTTCATCGTTGTCGTCAGCGACTCCCGGATCATCAGGTGTGAATGGGCTTTCAGCCCGGTCAAAAGCCTGAACCCGGTCTTCGTCTTCGCCAGGATAAAACATGCCCGACAATTTAAAGGGAAGTTCACAGGTGTAAAACTCAAAGATTGACCTCCAACGAGACGGAGGCGCCGGACATCGAAAGACATGACCTTTGGGAATCACAAACACAAAATACTGCTTCTTCGTTCCCAAACGTCTGGAGAGAAGGGAGAGATCTTGGGGTTTCAATGTCTGCTTTGGACATACAGTCATCCGGAAACCAACGCCAAGTTCATCGGACAGACGATAATGGGCGTCAAATGCGGGATTGTTGCATTCGTGGGGGATATAGTACGTAGCCGCTTCACGCGTGCGCGCGACAGGCATCGTGCAAGGATATGTGGAGACGGACGTGGGGTGTATGTCCAGTAGATGGACATCGTTGTCACCATGTGTCATTATGATGGAATCTCCGAATATTTTCATTCGTTGTAGTCGCAGCGGGGCTTGACCATCGCTAAGTTGCTCATGGCACCAGTTTTCGAAAGCCCAGCCTCGCGAGGAGGCAACAGACGTGAGTCGCTGGCATGCATCGGGATCCTTGAGACGAAAATGGTTCCACAAAAGGCGAAAGACATGACGAGATACCACGGAGTGGACCATCGAGTCAGATGAAAGATACTGCCGGCTCACGGGATCGGGAAGGGGTGAGTCTCGAAAGGTTTGGATGATGTAGCGGGAGACAAGCGGGTCGGCTACAAGAGGCATGTCGAGCAAGTCAACAAGGGTGGTTATCTCGAGGCGGGCAATCAGCGAGGTCAAGTTTTGCACATGTGATTGTTCTCCGTTCGCCAAAGCTGCCTGGATGATATGTTTGTTGTAGCCATACAACGAGGTCAAAGTCTTGATTTGATTCCTTGTTATGTTGGGGGCGGTTAAAGAGCAACTAGGATGTTCATGGGTCAAACAACAGTTAGTACGGGATGGAAAGGCTTACATTGCAAACAATTCGTCAACAGTCAGAGGGTTCATAACCAACATCGTTGCGGAGCGCTTTTTGTACCAGTATCCGTACTTTGCAAGTTGAGGAGAAGTGGCGTGGATAGGGAAAGGTTGCGATATCACCAGGTTTGGGTGTGGTGGACCGTCATCCACAAGCGCCGGTACACATTGTAACGACTCATCGTTCAACGCAACAAGGTCGTTGAATGAGACAACCCCTTGTGCTGAGAAGTATAAGGTCAGGCCATTGCGACTATAAATCACTGGCTCCTTATGGAAAAGATGGTGAATGAGGAGGTAAAGCAAGAACGTGCTTTTTCCTGTGTGAAAACAATCAGCTAGAGCGAATGAAAGATCTGACTATCGGGTACCGATGCCTGGGTGGCCTATCAGCACAAGGCCACGACTTTTGCACGTCCGAATAGCCTTGATACGCTCCAAGAAGTAGGGATACTGAGAGAGGATCAAAAGCTTGAGGTCTGGATTATCGTCCAGCTCGATACANGGGGGGTAATGGGTCTTCCAGCTGGATGAAGTCTAGTCCATGGGGGTTGAAAATGACTGGATCCTCTGCATTCGTCCAAAACCGTTTGTAAAGCTTGATGTAGGCGTTGCTCGTGTTAAGGGGCTCGGTCATTGGGAGTGAATTAATGATACAGGGGCAGGCTCGGGCTCAGTACGTCAACGCGTCAACAAGTTTCGCGCGGTCACGTATAACGACTTGCCACCAGGCGCTTACTCTAAAGCCTATAGAGAAAAGCAAGCCATTATATATGTCGAGTTCTAAGTTCTATGGGTTGCGTAATCGGAGGGACGAAGGTAGGTCAAAGTTCGAGTTGATACAACCCAGGAGTTCTTGGTACCTATTGTGGGGGTAGCGTCTTGATCTATCAAGCAATTAGCACGACGTGGGTGATTGAAGGAAGGACGAGGTGTACTTGAATCCCATGTATCCCCGCTATCTCGCTCTTCAGCACGTCCGTGACCATCCGGTGTTGTTTTATCGTTGAGAGACCTTTGAATGCGTCGCTCGCTATCGTGACGGCGTAGAAGGAGCCGCAACCGCCTGTGTACCCATGGAAATTCCAACGTCATGCACATCATAAAATCAGGATATGTGGATGTGTTGAGAATTCAACGTGCATGTTGAACGCACCGGATATATCTTGGACCTGCAGCTGCGTGGGGCTGAACCTCTCGGTGAGTTTAGCGTGGATGTTGCGTTCG
Organism: Pleurotus djamor; assembly: GCA_029747585.1. Taxonomy (NCBI): domain Eukaryota; kingdom Fungi; phylum Basidiomycota; class Agaricomycetes; order Agaricales; family Pleurotaceae; genus Pleurotus; species Pleurotus djamor. Next base: position 174,969 of record JAPEVF010000005.1, read on the forward strand.
CCTTCGTCCAGTTCTGGTGGTGGTGTTGAAGACGACGATGAAAGTATCGAGTGGGTTGTGGAGAAATAACGAGGTTGTCGGAGTGAACGCGAAACAGGGAGGATTCGTCTTAGTGATGAGGAGAGCATTTCGATATTGGCGTGATGAGAGGATGGAGGAAGGAGTAAGGCGCGCGTTCCGATTGGTCGCGACCTCCCGATCCCGGTGTTCTAGGCGCGTTCACTCACATCATCGTGAGCTTAGGCAGAGTTGCGTTCCGTTCGTTCCCTTGCTCCCACTTACTCTCTACTCCCATCTACTCTGCTCTCCCTCAAAAGGAGGTGAGAACGAGGGTCGAAAGCAACCGACGATGCTGGCCTTCAAAAGGCTACCTACCATTTCCCCAATATCTCCTCTGGTGAAATGTCAACGTCCACTTCGCGTATGCTCTCCAGGCAAAATTCGATACTTCTCCTCAAGTCCTCTGTCTTCACCAACCTTTTCGCTGATTTCGAATTTAAAGCACAAAGCTAGTGCTGGGACGAGGCTATTCTCTGGCGTCGCTGTCGACGGTGGTGTAAATGGCTTCAAAACCAATTTACTTGGTGGAATTCTCGGGAAACGGCTCGATCTCGAGACTCGCTTCTTCTCTGCGAATAGTGCAAGACTAAATACCACTACCACCTCTTCATCTTCAGCCAATGCGGCCGAAGCGCCTCTTCCAATCCTCACANCCCCCCTCCGTCGCACGCTGGCTCCTCTTCTCCTCTACACTGGTTTTCGCGGTCATCGTTGTCGGAGGCGTTACGCGTCTCACTGAATCCGGGTTGAGCATCACCGAATGGCAGCCAGTCACGGGTGTCCTCCCCCCGTTGTCCCAGGCGGAATGGGAGGTAGAGTTTGAGAAGTATAAGCTTACGCCCGAGTTTAAGTTGTAAGTACCATTAACATCGAAATTACATCGCGAAACGCAGAATTTAACGGTGTTGAACGCGTATATTTCGTGTCTCGTGCCTCTTGGTTTCGATTTTGGTCGCACCCTGAACTGATCATTATTACCTTGACATAGGCTAAACCACTCCATCTCCCTCTCCGACTTCAAATCCATCTTCTACATGGAATGGTCTCATCGCATCCTCGGTCGTCTAATTGGCCTCTCCTTCATCGTCCCCCTAGCCTACTTCTCCTTCCGGAACAAAATCTCCCCGCGCTCCTCCCTCTTCCTCACCTCCCTCGCACTCCTCATCGGCGCACAAGGCGCCCTAGGATGGTACATGGTGAAATCCGGACTCGACGATGAACTCATGGAGACCCCCAACGCAGTACCTCGAGTATCCCAATATCGACTCGCAGCGCATTTGGGACTGGCCTTGGCCTTGTATACCGGGATGTTTGGGAGTGGGATGGCTGCTGTGAAGGATTGGAAGTGGGCGAAGGGGGGAATGTGGAATGGGCTTAAAGGAGGGGGAGAGAAGAGTGTGGTGGAGGCTTTACGGAATCCGCTTGTGAAGAGGTTTAAAGCCCAGGCTTGGGTGTTGGCGGGGTTGGTTTTCGTCACGGCGTTATCTGGAGCTTTCGTCGCTGGTCTTGATGCTGGGTTATTGTACAACGAGTTCCCCTTGATGGGTGGTCGCCTCGCACCGCCCACAGACGAGCTGATGTCCCCCGCATACGCCAAAGCAGCGGATAAATCAGATCTCTGGTGGAGGAATATATTCGAAAACCCAACGACTGTGCAGTTCGATCATCGTGTTCTTGTGAGTGGTTTCTTTCTTCAATAAACTCGCGACGCTCAATTTTTATTTCTTCTAATATGATAGGCGATCACGACATACGCTGGCACCGCAGCGCTCTATGCCCAGACATTCAAACCTGCCTTGCGTGCAGCCCTCCCTCCTCTAGTCCGAATGGCAACAGGTGCAGCGTTCGCTATGGCCAACGTCCAGGTCCTCTTGGGTATCTCGACTCTCTTATACTTAGTGCCAGTACCACTGGCAGCGTCACATCAGGCGGGCAGCGTCGCGTTGTTGAGTGCCTTCATTCATTTGTTGGTCACGCTACGTAGACCGGGGATGGCGGCGAGGTTATGGAGGAAGCAGTGGGCCGGTACAGCGAAGAAGGCTTCAGCTTTAGCTTCCACTTGAGGTCCATATGAATTCGGATTGAAAAGTCGCATTTTTATTTATTGATATCAGTAAACCCCCCTACTCAGACAACTTCGCATTGCAAAAACGATGATGATGAGAACCTCATGAAGGTCAAAAAGGATTGCTATTGTTTTTACACGCAACCAAAACGAACAAAACACATTTATTCCATCTGAACATCATCGTCGCCTGCACCCGTAGCAGGTGCAGCGGCGGGAGCAGCAGCAGGTGCCGCATCGGGTGCCTCCTTGGGTATCATCGTGTCCAAGAACACTTGGATTTTCTCGCCTTCCAGAATTCTGAATGGTCCGGATGGAGGGATACCTGTTTCGTGTTCGCTTGAAGGACCGACGACGCCAATGGAGGTGTTCTTGATGTTAAGCTCTTTGTCCTGCTGGAGGGTTTCGCGGAGTGCGTGGAGGCCGTGAGTGATGAGCTCTTCAAGTGTGCCTTGTGAAATAGAGACGACGCGTCAACGACCCAAACCACCACACCACACAAGGGGTTCACGGAACNAAAAAGTGATAGCTTGGACTCACAATCTTCGAACGTCTTATAGTGTTTCTCAAGATACGTCTTAGCGCTTTGACTCCTCGCACCGATGGACATCGCGTAGTACTCGTATGAGTTTCCGGAGGGAGAGAATTCGTAGAGATGGGGACCGGTTTGATCTTGTCCGATGACGAGGAAGCCGACACCGTATGGACGACGACCGTATTCCTGTGTGTTCACTTGGGCCTCTGGATAGATAGATTGGATTCGTCGAAGACTCGTGAGGAATGGATATCATCGTGATCAAGGGCAAGGATGCTTACTATCGGCGATGGCAGAGACGAGTCGGTTAACGGGTACAGGTCGATTGAAAAGCATACGCGAAGACATGGCATGTTGTCGCATGAAGTTACTAACACACAGGCAGATACGCTCAGTTACTTGCTCCGAAAGATCGAGGAGACAAGCTCACCTCAATACACGAGCATCAGACGTCAGCCCAGCAATAGCAATCCCAACATGGTCATCTATCCTAAACATCTTCTGTTGGTACGACGCCAACTCTCCCGTCGAGCGCTAGGACAAAACAGACCAACATTCAATGCTGAATATCACACATATCGAGGGGGAGATGAGACAATACCTTCAAAGCCAGCAAGATCGAATGCGTCTTCGATCGCAGACCTACAGCAGCAGATCCCTGCTTCACGGCCTCCAATGCATATTCAACTTGATGCAATCGTCCTTGTGGTGAGAATACGGTGTTGTCAGAGTCGTACGTGTTGCGAAACTAGGTTTGTTTTCTGGTGTGAATGGAACGCGTAGATGAGTCGATTTGGATGGAAGACGTACCATGGTTCAAGTGGGAGAGGGACGTGGAAGGGGAAGCGGAGGATCGCGAAGGTCAGGACCTTGGGTGACGCGTTCAGGACTAACGCCAACTCGGTGGATGCGTCCGTAATCGCCGTCCAGCGCTTATGGACCTGTTATTACACGAATAAATCCTCNAAAAAATTTGTTGGATATTTTTCTTGATAAAAAGTTTGATTGGACTGGTTCAACGGTCGTACATATTTGAATAAACTACAATTCTTAAACCTTCTGCATATCAACGACGCAGCGAATACAATCACCGCCCTATAAAGCAGTCAGCATCGTGTGTGGGAGAAAACGAGAGGAAGCTCGAGATACGTACGTGCATATCATGGAATCCGTTGTTGATCTCAGGAAGGGTTCGGTGGTGAGTTACGTATTCATCGATTCTCATAGTTCCCTTCAAATAATCTGATAGATGAACAAATCCAACGTGAGCGCATGGTTGGCGAAGAAGGTTGAGGAGGATGGGGAAAGACAAACCTTCCACGAGACCAGGGATTTCAGTTCTACCTTTAACACCACCAAACGCAGTTCCGCGCCAAGTACGACCAGTGACCAATTGGAACGGACGGGTTGAGATCTCCTGACCAGCTGCTGCGACTCCAATAACGGTAGACACACCCCATCCCTTGTGACACGCCTCAAGCGCAGCCCTCATGACATGAACCTAAAAAGAAAACGGACCCCAAGCCAAGCTTCAATGAGCACACCACTTCAAGAGAAAGAGATACAAAGAAAACAAATCATGGTCATGAGAGTGCTTACATTCCCGGTACAATCAAACGTAAAGTCCAAACCCCCATCGGTGATCTCAACGAGGTAGTCCTGGATTTTCTGCCCGTTGGGAAGGGCCGTAGGATTGACGAAGTCTGTTGCGCCAAATTTCTTTGCCCAGGCTTCTTTATTGGGGTTAGTATCGACGGCGATGACGCGTGAGGCGCCGATAAGGGAGGATGTTGAGATGACACCCAAGCCGATGGCACCGCACCCGAAGACGGCGACAGTCGAACCCTCTGTGAGTTGAGTTAGATGGTGAAATATCGTAACGGAGAAGGCTGGGTTGAGAACTTACTGACGCCAGGCTGTTTGACAACAGCACCCCATGCAGTGGTGATACCGCAGCCTAACAAACAGACTTTCTCCAGGGGAGCAGACTTGTTCACCGCGACAACTGAAACGTCAGCGACAACAGTGTATTGGGAAAAGGTAGAGGTTCCCATCTTTACAGAAGGGAATCAGGGGTGATTAGATCTATGGGAATCTCGCTTGGCTGGAATGTTAAACTCACGAAGTGGTGGACAGGCTGCCCATTGACGGTGAAACGACTGGTATTATCGGGCATGAGACCTTTGCCCTGGGTAGCGCGAACTGTAGATTTTTTGATGAGATTCGTTGAGATTCAAGATGCGGGAGATCAGAATCAACCTTTGCCGCAGAGGTTGGTCTTGCCGCTCTTGCAGAATTTACACTCGCGACATTCTAAACACCTCATCAGTTACTGGCCGTAAAACCTCCGACGGACGCGATAGGACCCACCAGCAGTGTATAAGGGGATTACATGGTCGCCCTGTCAGATACAAATGCGCGATCCCTCCAAGATGCAAAAAGGAAGCTTTGACATACAGGTGCCACACTCGTAACGCCCTCGCCGACAGATTCGACCTGGATCGGAATCGCGATTAGTCGAGGGCCATATGTCTTTCGACTGTCGGGGTACTCACTATGCCACCTCCTTCGTGACCAAGAATAACCGGGAAGAGACCCTAACAGCCGATTTAAGAACTCGAGGTTTGATGGAAGGCAAGAAACGAAGAACTGACTTCTGGGTCCTTGCCACTGCGAGTGTACTCATCGGTATGGCAGATCCCTGAAAAAGGTTAATTGGTGACTGTACGTATGAAATAGACGATTGGAGTATAAATACCGGTGTAGAGGATATGAATTCTGACTTCGTGGGCCTGAGGCGGGGCGACTTCGACTTCTTCGATTTTAAGAGGTTCTCCTGCACCCCAGCAGACGGCAGCCTTGCATTTGATGACTTTACCAGCTGTATCAGACATGGCTTGGGTGTGTGGAGAGGGAGGGAAAAGAGAAAAGGAGGATGGATTTGTCAGGTGCGAGTTCACAACTTATAACCTTCACATCGATTCACGCTTGATCTATTGATCCTAACCCGGTCCAATACGTCACGATCTTGGACCGGTCACTAACAGGTCTTATGATCATGATCATGTCTTGAGCCTTGGGAGACACGAAAGCGTTATCGGGCGATATTGGGGAAGGGAAGACCGTATGATCCCGCCGTCTGTGTGCAGATAAGCCTGGTGACATCGCCTTGGGCGTCTGCAGCGTCTGCTTCTTGATGTCGTTTACCAATCTCTACTATAAACGAGTAAGAGTTCCTTGGAATGGTTGTTGTTATTGTTATTCAACTCTGCATAGACGACAGGAACGCCGAAAGCTTGCTATGTCTGCTACAAGCCCACGACTGTCTGTCTAGCGACTGCCAATGCCACGGATTTCATCTACACGTGTGAGACGCATCTTAGTGATCCTGGGTTTGCGACATCTGTGGGTGAAAGTGGAGATGGAGTAGCCGGAGCAAGGAAGATTGGGCTTAGCCCGGAAGAAATCGCGAAAGTCAAGGAGGAGTGGGAGGAAAGGCAGAAGCTGAAGAAAGAGAAAGAGAAGGAAAAAGAGAAAGAGAAAAAGGAGGACGAGAAGGATAAGAAGAAGGAGGCGGATAAGGATAAGGATAAGGATAACAAGAAGGAAGAGAAGACGTCCTCCCCGTCAACGCCGCCGACGACGACGAGCACCCCAGCGACACCGACTCACCAGCGATATTCCTTACATCGAGACTTCTTTTCCAGTGAGTCCCCCTAGCCACTTCTTGTTGAACCACCGCCAGATATGTCTTTTTTTCCATTGCTCAAAGTGCGTCTTGCTGAGCATCGGAAACGAAGACAAGCAACACAAGCGAGATCGCTCGCCCCTCGCCTTCCTGGAGCACCGAAGACTAATCCATAGCAGTAGTTTGTAGTACAACCTCGACGTCGACCGTAGCAGTAGCTTCTTTCAGTGACGTCCGCTGAGCGAAGGTTGGGCGTTGGTGTAATAGAATTTGGCGGAGTCCAAACACCNTTTTTTTCAAGTTGGTCCACGTCCAACCGTCCCTTGGTCTCAGCCTCCATCAACTCCTCAAAGCTGCTCTGCAGCGTCCAGCTCATCGTCTCCCTCGACATCGACTCGAAGCTGGAATTCACGATCTCGTATTTATAGCAATCCGAAACGACAAAAGTCAGCTTTCTCTGTTTGCAAAGTCACGAGTTGTCTGTCTGACTTGGGCGTTTTTGTCTAGTAACTCTTTGAGCCTAATTTCTTCGCGATGAACAAGAACCCTTTCGTTCCACAACCCTCTTATACGCCTCAGCAACCACCCTTGCCTCCTGGTCCCCCTCCTCCTCAGCCTTCGCAGCCTGATTATTCCGCGTATTGGGCAGCTGCAGCTGCAGCGACTCAGGCACCCCACGCGCCTCCGACTGTAGGCGCATACAACCCTCAATGGAGTGCACCACAACCCCCGGCGCGCCCACCTGCAGAGCAGAGTGCTTTGTACGCTAACTATGGCTACGGAAATCAACAAAATAACTGGCAGCGCCAGCAGCAGCAGCAACAGCAGCCTCCGCATCAGTACCCTCCTCCACCTCCACCAATGGCACCACAACATCCACCACCTGCTCAGCCTGGATACAATCCGTATCAACCAACAGTTGGATATGCCCAACCGTATGTCCCTCAGGCAGGGCCTCCGCCTGTTGCGCCAGCCAATTTTCCGCCTCCCCAACCTCAGCAGCCATTTTACATGCAAGCTCCTCAGCACATGCAGCCGCAGCACCATCATCAGCAACATCAGAACCGTCACATCCATCACACCCCTCCTCAACATCTCCCCCCCGCAAAGCGTCAGCGCTTTGATGGTCCGAATCCACATCAACAAAGGCAACCGCTACCACCTCAACCTCAGTTTTCAGCACCCCCACCACCTCCCGTAAACACTGGTCATCCCGGACCTAATCAAGGTCCAGGCCCCAGGGGTGGTGCGCCTTCAGGAAGTATGGGAGGAAGGGGAGGAAGCAATGCTCAGCGGGGTGGTATGTCAGGCGGCAGCAGAGGAGGCAGAGGGGGCTCAATGGGTGGTGGCGGTGGCGGTAGGGGTGGCATGAATAACCGTGGTGGGCGAGGCGGAAGCATGAGCTCCATAGGCGGCGGTCAGGGCAGAGGTGGATCGAGTGGACCACTCAGAGGACATAACTCTCGAGGAAACTTCGGAGGAAACAAAGACTTCCACAATCGACGCACTGGAGGTTCCTTCGGCGGATATCAAAACCAAAACTCATCCTTCCGAGGTCGAGGTCCTCAAAATCATCCTAACCGTGGCCCAAGACACGATGGCGGAACTGCTTCCGGAAGCAACTATGGCTCTAGGGATGGGACTGCAACCTCTAGCTTTGGGAGTGTCGGTAAGAAAGACGAAAATAGACGGACTCTGACAGACTTCAAAATCGTTGGTTTGCAAATCAATGAACTTGGATGGAAATGGGGAGTTTCCCCTTCTCCTGTCTCAAAGGTGGATAAGACGGAAGCTACATCGGAGGCATCTGAACCAGTTTCAAAGGACGAAGCCCAAGCGGAACCTTCAGACGCTGCTGCTGCTGATGGGCAGCCCTCACAGGACCCCCCTGCTGTTAGCAATGAGTCGACCGGTGCGGATGATGCACCTGCACATGGCTCAGTTTCATCTCCACCGTCTCGCATACGCATCTATTTCCACACACCGGTCACTGCAGACGACTCTCGACCGATTCCTCATAATTCTTCATATCCTGTGACTTCTGATTCCAGTAGGAAAGGAAAGCGCAAGAAGTTGGAGGACGACGATGGGGATATTGAGGAGGGACGGGCGCCTCCTCCTCCCCCTCAGATGGGCGGTGCCGGCGATGATCACTCAAGTGTCGCAGCGAGTGTTGCGCCTAGTGTTGCGGAAACTAACAGCGATGGTGACTGGCTCATGGCAGCCATCGTTGATGGCGAAGGCGAAGCCGAGAACGAGCCGACTCAGCCTGCGACAGATATGGACGCAGATATTGATCATGATGCGGATGCAGACGGTGACGAAGATGATGAGTATGGCGAACATCTTCACGTCAGCCAAATTGTGGAAGCTGACACGCCTGCTTATGACGGAACTGACAGTGAGTATTGTTGTATTTCTTTGAGGTCGCTTTGCATTTTGGTGTGGATGGACGCGTCTGTGTCCTTTGCCCGTATTTAATGGGCACTGGCAGGATTGATGGCAGCTGCACAGCTGTCCACACAACTAACTTTCTTCTTTTTTAAAGGTCATATGGGTGATACGGATGGACATGTTGATGCATCTGAGGATATTCATCCTCCCGACGAAACTGAACATCATGACGTGCCTGTCGATGGGCAGACTGGGATGGTTTTGTCCTCTGAAATTGGGCACGGTGGTTCCGATTCACAGGTTCCTTCTGCGTCTGCTCCTGCGTCTACGGATGTGGTTCCGCCGGAACCTGAACAGCCTAGCGTTGCTCCTACTTCTCTCCCTCCCAATGAGGAGCCGCTCTCACACCATTCTGAGGAGCATTTGCCTACTGAGGATGCTAAACCTGCTCCTTTTTCTTCGTCTGCATCTACGTCTGTGTTCAATGCTTTCTCCGCAGATTTCTCGTTCCTTACCCTTTCCTTGTTGAAAACAGTGACCAGGCTACTAATCACGATGGGTCTCATGATAGTCAGGTTAAAAGCAAGAATTTCACCGTCAAGTCGTTGCAAGCTATATCTGCCGAACCTACACTTTTGGTTGTGGAAGACACCAGCACTTCGCAGGATAGGACCCTTATCGCCAGCGATGAAAACGACGAGGCCGGTCCTTTCCAGCCTGAGCATCTGCCAGAGCCACCTGCTTCACCTTCATCCAATACGCTTTCGGCTTCTACTCATGGCGATTACCCTTCTCAGCCTCCTTCTAAACCTAGCTCGAAGGACCCGAAAGTTCCTTCTGCCAACCGCTTGTCGATTTCGTACGCTGGTGGCAATCGGCGGCTAGTGATCGACGCCGAGACCGTTGAAAAGCTTCAACTGTTTCGCCGGGAAGGTCGTATTGAGGTTGTCATCAACCTTGATAGAGACCAGGACCAGGACCAACTTCTCAAAGGCATCACGGTAGGTCGTCTACATTGTCGAATTTAATATCTTGCTCATCTCAAATGCTAGGTCGAAGGACTCTCTGACAAGGCTTCTTATGCAGCCTTGCCTACACTTGAGGATGCCAGCGACGAGACTCTCCCCCCTTTCAACAACGCCCAGATTCCGTCAAAGATTACGATGATCGTGCATCTAGATACCGAGCGCCCCCTTTCAGAACCCAAGTGGGCCAAAACGGGCGATATCCACGATTGGCTGAAAAGTATGTTTGGACGCATGTTCTGGGTGGCTGGTGACGCCGCAGAAGGTTGGGAGAAGAAGATCACCGTTGTAGATCCGGATCCGGTACGTTTGTTTGATAATTTCATGTTGCTCGTTGTTCTATAATTGACCGCTAACGCATACCCACTTGTTTTTCCTTGTGACAGCCTCCTACGATATGGACTGTTCTCGATGGATGGGCCGTCAATTCTCCGGCTGGTATGACTACTGAACGCCAGCGGTTCCTAAAGACCCATATGACTGATCCTGATAATGTCCTTGAAATTCTATTGAGGCTTGTCAGAGGGGAACGTGCCACGCCGTTCTCGCAGTCCGGGCAGTCGATTTCCCCACCGAGTATATCTGGACCTTTACTCTCCGCTCTATCGCAAGGTTCTGCTCATGGTGCCCAACAAACTCATGTTTCGCTGGCTGTGCTCGCTATGTTTCGTATGACGGTGGAGTACGCGAAGAAGGCGGACGGAGACAAAGGGAAAGAAGAAGCCGAATCACGCGTTGGCGAGATAATACGTTGTCTCCCTTCTCATTTGATCTACAAGAGCTTGGACGGCATCTTCAAAGAATGGAGAGTTGAGAAGAAGGGTGGTCGGTCATGATTTCTTCCCTTTCTCCCTTTTCGCTTGCCTTTCGCCTTTCGACTTCATACTGCATTACTCCCTATTGGACAGTGTATTCAACCGTATAATTATTGACAGATCACGCATCCCTAGATACCAGACATATCTTAAACCCCCTTCTCCGCCATTACACGTTGCTTCTTGGTCCCTATTAGCGCATGCCATAGTACCTTCAATGCAACCCGCACTTCCTGACGCCTGACTCCGCTTTTGCGCCAGATAGCTCTGACTATAGCCAACACAAACAACAGGAATGATACATCCAAACACAGACGACGAATAATGATAGCTGAAGGAGATCTTTCCTCGTTCCGAACAAAGAAATTGGCGGCTGTTTTGAGTTTCCGTACCCCATGTGCAACAGGGCTTAGTACTATTGACCAGAGACCCATGTCGTTGATGTCCCAGGAGGAGGAATCTTCACCATCGTCCGGGCTACGTCTGCCATAGGGTGATATGTTACCCCTGGGGCTCATTGATATCCGAGATCGTGAGGGGTTGTATGAAAGTGACTCGAGAGTTTCTAGCCGCTCGCTTAGGGCGGTTAGATGTGATTGAACAACGTCAAGGGCCGATTCAATCGCCACGCGGGAAGCAGGACGAACAGGACCATACGGTCGAGCTGGGACGGAACTCGTGTGATTCCGATAAGCAGGGTGGGAAGGGTGGGCCTGAGCAGGAGGAGGGGATGCGAAACCTGCTCGGGAAGATTGGGAGAATTGACCATATGAGCTTGTGCTAGGATATATAGAGGATGGGGCCGAATGATGGGGGTCAACGAAAGCCGAGGGTGTCTCATACGTTGGAAGAGGTTGAGACGAAGGGGTGAGGTTTACGGGGATCGGAGGAGGGGATATCGCTAACGACCCGGCCATGGGGGTGCGGTACCTATGGGAGGACAGAGAAGACTGTGGACGTCTTGTGTATGCCTGGGGAGGGTTCGGTTCGAGTGTCCTAGCAACTGCCTGAGACTCTTCTTCAACCTCCTCTTCCGATTCTGCATCAGACGACTCTTCGTTGTTCGGGAATTGGGGGTTGCCTTGCGGGAGCTGGTGGGAAGCACGTAGATACTGGGCAGGGGTAGGAGCATCATCGGAGACGGTAGACCCGGAGGATTCAGAGTTTGCAGACCGAGACAAGGTTCCTAAACAATCTGTTAGAAGTGTTGTCTTATATTGAGCGCACGAGAGTGGGACACACGGCTGGAGATAATATTAGATGGATCGCCGCCGTAGGATTCGAGTTCGCGAACCAGGTCTTGCGCAACGGTTTTATCAGAGTATTTTCGTAGTACCTGTGAACATGTAGGTGAGTTGAAAGTGGGAAGGCTGCGAGTGGGACATACTTTGAGCAGCGCTTCCACATACATCCACTTGGCTTCGTATGACTCCAAGTCTTTGTGTTTTGCCCATGCATCCCTATTCCCCTATGGCGTTAGTATGTGTCTTCTGCAGAAGGGGACCCCGGACGCACCATTTTGCACGGCCCAACATGTCAAAGATACCAGGACGGGGAGCTTTAACATTCCCTACAGTTGCTGTAGCAAGTCGACAGATAAGGGCATGAACACATTTGAGTAGCTGAGCAAGATACCTTGCTTATACAAACTATGCCAGAGAACTTCGTTAACGATAACCTAAATACAGAGGCACGAGACCTGCACGCACCTATACATCTCCAACTTTTCCTCATAGTCGGTTTGTATAGGACCTGTCTTGGGCAGAGCCTGCACTATTTGTACAGCTCGGTCGAACTGAGCATCTATGAGTTGATGCGAATCCATAGCAGGCTAGTCACGGATGGTCGTTGGAGGACAAGGTGAGCGGGATGGTCGGTTTGACTTGAATATGGTCTCCGGACTTCGGCCATGTGAAATCCATGTGTGTTCCCACACTCAAGGGCATCGCTCTCAACCGTACCAAGCCCAACTTACATCTTAGTCTACGACCACGACGACCACCACAGTCATCATCAATCTCACTTGGCCCCAGATTTCCCCTCGTCGCCGCGCTCAATCTACATACACAGCCGTCGGTCTTCGAGAGACAATTACGCGTCATAATCCATATGTCATCTGACATGAACAACCTCCGTGGACTTCTCTTCTCCATCTGTGGCATTTGTGGAGGCTGTTGTCACACTTCCACCTGTTGCTTGTGATGCGAGAAGGAACATTTCATGCAACCCACATGGCCAACACACACATCCTAGACATTTGTCCGATACGACTTCGGTTCTGCCTACCATCATCATGGTTGCATGTGCTTCGAATCGTCCGAAAAGCGTATACGGCTAGCCTACTTTTGATCTACAATCGGAATTAGGCTCATGTGCTGGGCATGCGCAGAAGAGGAAATACACAACATCCATGAGACTCCTGTAGTCTCAGCGGTGTAGCAACGCTCTGATGCATCCATCTTCGTGAAACTTCTCGCAGATAGGGCATGCGCTCCCTTACCTCGAAGCAGCATTGATGCACAAGATCTTCGTGCGATCCCATCTGTCTGTGCAGCTTCTGGTGCATGAAGTTGATGACATCGCCTCAAACGATCTCACTTCCTGACATGGATGCGTACCGTATATCTCCACCCAGCATTCATTGCAACACTACCTCCATTAATGTCCACGGGCTTACATGTGGTCTCCGTACAGTCTATTCATTGACTGCTGGAAGAGTGTGTGTTCTTGCCTTTTACTGCTGTCAGCATCGCCGCATGTTCATGTTCGCGAATCCTGCTATCTCTCTGCATCCATGCGGCTTACAACGCAGATTGCTGCTTATTCTAGATTGCCTCTTCGTATAAAAGCCTCGTAAAATGAACACCAAACACATCGCCATCTTGTTCCAGCTCCTGCATTGAACAATGTTCCGCTTCATCGTTTCTGCTGCCCTCGTCGGCGCGTCTTTCGTCCTTGCCAGCCCTGCTGCTCTCAATACCACCTTACCCAGGTATTTGGCTTGCTATCAAAGTCGATGCTATCATACTGACTAGCTCTACTTCAGAGCTTGCGGTACCGTGATCAGTGCTGACCAAATCGTCGCAAATGAAGCCCACTTCCAAGCCAACAAAGTTTCTGCAAAAGGCTTGAGCACCTTGGCTGCCACCGTCCCCGTCTACTTCCACGTCATTAGCTCTGGTTCCTCTCTCAGCCAGGGCAACATCCCGTCGGTCTTTCGTTGACCGCGAAGGAAAACATTACTGACTGATATCTCATAGTGATTCGCAAATTGCAAGCCAAATGAATGTCATGAACACGGCGTACGCTCCCGCTGGCATTACATGGACACTGGCTGGCACGACCCGCACTGTCAACTCCAACTGGTTCAACTCTGCTGGACCTGGCAACTCTGCCCAGACGGCGATGAAGCAATCTCTCCGACAGGGCGGTGCTAACGCCCTCAACGTCTACACCGTAGGGTAAGAGTGTTTTCATATGTGATCATGAAACTGGGCACGTATAAACTTAATCCTAACATCAGCTTCAACTCTGGCGCTGGTGCTGGTCTCCTCGGCTACTCGACCTTCCCATCCGACTATTCGAGAAACTCACTCGACGATGGTGTTGTCATGCTCTTCTCATCGGTACCAGGAGGAACTACCACCAGCTACAACCTTGGTCAAGTAAGCTAATCGGTCCCTAAACTGAAGGCAAATTGGCTCATCTTCCATTTTGTAGACTTTGACCCATGAAGCCGGTCACTGGGTTGGTCTCTACCACACCTTCCAGGGAGGATGTGCTTCCCCAGGTGACATGGTTGACGACACCCCTCCTGAGGCTTCCCCTGCTTCTGGCTGCCCCACTGGCCGTGACACTTGCTCAGGCGGCGGTGTTGACCCCATCCGTGAGTAGCATCTCCCTAGAGCCTGTCAATACTGGTGCTCACAGTAGCGAATTAGACAACTTCATGGACTACTCCATCGACTCTTGCATGAACCAGTTCACCGCTGGTCAAATCACTCGCATGCGCTCCCAGCTCGCTACCTACCGTGGCATCAACATCTAAATTATTTCGCCAACGATAGATGAACACAATGTCCTCTCGAATAAGCATGTACTAGATAGCAGTTGGTTGTCCAAAGAACTCATTTTCGTGCCATAATGCTAATACATCTATGACATAACTTCCACATGAACTCTATGGCTGGGGATCAACACAAGTTTGTCCAATACGTATACTACGGCCGTCCTGTTGGCCCTCTACAAAGTGGATACGGCTACGCGTTCTCACTCATATCGGAAGCGTATTGGGCTGATGCTAGGTGTCTGATAGCCAGCATTCATGAGAGGGTTTTGTCGCCCTATCGATGCTAACAGTGACATACCCTCTGATGCGACCAATTTCAAACCTAGTACGCATGGAGCGGCGTAAATCGTGCTCATCAATTGACTGCCGCTATAAACACCATTAAAAACGAACACCAAAGTCACCGCCTTACACTGAGCTATGCTCCCTTCCCTCGTTTTGGCTGCCTTTATTGCCGCGCCTCTCGTCTTTGCTGACCCTACTGCTCTCGATACCACACTATCAAGGTATGTACGTGACTTATGTGACTTCGAAGCCGATACGTTCAGGCTGAAAGAAATTTCGTGCCAGAGTTTGTGGTACCGTGATCAGTGCTGAACAAGTTACTGCCGACGAAGCCCATTTCCAAGCCAATAAGATCTCCGTGACAGGCTTAAGCACCTCCCGTGAAGCATCCATCCCCATCTACTTCCATGTCATCAGCGCTGGCTCCTCCCTCCTCGAAGGCAATATTCCGTCAGTCGCCCATTTCTCAAGGAGATGAATCATTGAGCCATTGTTCATAGTGACTTCCTAATTGAAAGTCAAATGATTATCATGAATACGGCGTACGCCACCGCTGGAATTACATGGACGCTCGCTGGTGTGACGCGCACCGTCTACGCCAAGTGGTTTGACTCCGCTGCACCTGGAAATCCTTCCCAGACGGCGATGAAGCAAGCTCTCCGCCGGGGTGGTGCTAATGCGCTCAATGTCTATACGGTAGGGTATGAACATAACCGTCACGGACCTGAGCGCGTTTGACGTTGGTCATATACATATCAGCTTCAACTCTGGGGCTAGCGCTGGTATCCGGGGCTACTCCACCTTCCCTGCCGACTATTCGAGGGATCCGATCGATGATGGTGTTGTCATGCTCTACTCATCTATATCAGGAGGAATCACAGCCAACTGCATCCTGAGTCAAGTAAGGCAATCGGTTTAGAACAATGTGACAATAATACCACTCATCAATATGTAGACTCTGATCCATGAAGCGGGCCACTGGGCTGGTCTTTACCACACCTGTCAAGGAGGGTGCGGTTCCCCGGACGACAAGTTGGGTGACACTCGCGAAGCTTCAAGTGGTGTCCTCATGCGTGAGTAGCAGCCTTTTGAAGCTTATCAATTGCGAGGTTGACAGAGATGGACAAGACAACGTCATGGACAACTTGTTCAATTCAAGCTGCTTGAACCAGTTTACCGCTGGTCAAATTACTCGTATGCGAGCCCAGCTTGCGACCTACCGTGGCATCAACGGCTAGAACATCTCATGGTAGATAATGGATGCGCTGAGTGTCGTCTATTGTGTGGGTCCGTAGAGTCTACTCCCAATTGGTTTAATCGAAAATCGAAAGCTTGCTCTATATCTGTTCCGTACGAAGAATGACCAAGCGAGACATTCACAAGTCTGAGCATATGGTATGACGCGCGAAGCGATGGCTTTTAGCTGCTGAATAAACCCCTTGCGTTTCTCAACTGCAAACGTATAAGCTGTCATCGCTAACATATATTGTAGAACTGAGTACTCACAGGGATCGGCCGACACCGGAAGGCTGAGAAGCGCCAGTCGACCATTTATACTTCAGAGAACCTCTTATTCGTTCCTCTTTGTCGCTGACCAGTTGCCCTGAGGATGCAGACTCAGTAGATGGGTAGGATTGACGCGCGAAACGAAGAACCTTTCCAGTACAGCTTTCCCCAAGCTCTTCCGTGTTTTCCCTCGCACTTGAAACGCGTCCTCGTCACGAGCCAAAACGAGTCTGCTATCTGCTTGTCGCCCCAGCGTAGTTGGTGAACTTTCCGTCCGACGCCTCCGGCAGGCGTGCGAGAGAGGACCTCATACAAGTTGCCTGGGTTGGATGAAAGAGAAGGTGGTAGTTCTTTCGGTAGGAGATGCTGCAGAGCCTTGCTGAGATTTGGCGCAGCCGCCGAGCGGATTGGTGTCGACAACATTCGGGAATTAGGAAAAGGATGTGTTTCAAACTCCGATTCGCGTAGGAAACTCATGCGCTTACCCTCACCATGCGCGCTCCGCGCTGCATTCCGTCGCAATGTCTCTCGACGATGCCTGGATAGACGTACTATATCCTCGAATACGCAAAACCTCTCTTCGACCGAGACAGATTCTCTTGGAATCCCTTTACGGCCGACATGGTCTGTAAACGACCTTCTGTCGTCATACCCAAAACCTAGTATCGATCACACCATCCTCGAGCAGCTCCATAAACTCGCGGCGCTGAAACTACCTGACCACGGGTCGGAGGAGTACCACAAAATCAAACGGGACTTGGAAGAAATGGTTCGGCTCGTGGAAGCCGTCAAGCTTGTCGACACCGATGGTGTTGAGTTGGCTGAAGCCGTGGTTTCCGGTCACCCGGAGGATGTGGAGGAAACACGAGAACAGGATCCTCATGGTCGGGATTTACTCAAATTCGCGAAGAGGACGAGGGAGGGATATTACGTCGTGGACACGGACGCTCGCCAATGAAGATGACGATGATGCATTATCTACCCCAAGTATCATCTGACCACCGAAAATCATAGGCAATGTCTCCTTCCATGGTCTATAAGTAGCCGGAACGCGCTTGCGCTCTCGTTGCCATGCTACCAACGCGTGGCTCGTGCACACCGTGACTATCGTCGGGTATGCGCTCCACAAATGTATGTTATCACTGCAAGTCTACTCGCGAAGTCCAATTAGGATGTGTGGTATCGCTCCATACAGCTGCTTATCTGTCATGAAGTTGTGGATGTTTGCACGTTTCTACGATCTACTACCTTGGAATGATCATGCAGTTTCTCAAAGACTCGAGATAGCGTCGCGTAGACGTGATCAGTCGACGACCGACGCGTCTTGGCAAGAGACGGCGTATAAAAGGTAAGGAGAAAGCGTCCTTTGTTCTTCATCCCAAGTGGACATTCAACTCCAGCTTGCCTCACTCACCTGCCTCATTCACTGCTTCGCATCCTTTGATACCATCATGTTCCGTTTCATCACCACTGCTCTCCTCCTTGCCTCTCTCGTCGTCGCTGGCCCTGTTGACACCGAGACGCGCAAGTAAGTTATCATTTTATGTGCGTCGAGGTAGGACTAATCGTCCTTGTCATAGACGATGTGGCACGGTCATTTCGCCCGAGAAACTCGCCTCCGCAGAGGCAGACTTCTCCCGAAACCGTGTCTGGGCCTCTGCAAGGAAAGACAACTACAAAGTCGCGCCTCTCAACGTGTACTTCCACATCATCCAGAAGAGCGACTCTGTGGAGGGCGGCAACATTCCGTAAGTGGCTCACCGCGCCATTATCAAGGTGTTTTCCGAAACTAATTATCATGCCTCCTTAGTGATTCTCAAATCGAGGAGCAAGTTGCGATCATGAACAAGGACTTCGAAGGTTCCGGTCTCTCTTTCAAGCTTGCCAACACCACCCGCACGACCAACGAGAAGTGGTTCACTACCGCTGGTCCCGAGGCTTCTGAGCAGACCGAGATGAAGGAAGCTCTCAGGCAAGGTGACGAGAAGGATCTCAACGTGTACACCGTCGGTTTCGAGTCTGGCGCCTCGAAGGGCATTTTGGGATACGCGACCTTCCCTTCTGACGCTAAATCGGAATTGAAGGATGATGGTGTCGTAGTGCTGTATTCTACTTTGCCTGGTGGCGCTACCGAGAACTTCAACAAAGGAAGGGTAAGTCTCTCGTTTGTTCCTTGTTCTCGTCAAAGAGGCTTATCCCATTTTCGGTATTAGACTCTTGTTCACGAGGTTGGCCATTGGACCGGTCTCTACCACACTTTCCAGGGTGGATGCACTGGTGAAGGTGATCAAGTCGATGATACTCCTGCTGAGGCCGGTCCCGCTTCTGGCTGCCCCCGCGGATCTGACACTTGCCCTGCTGAAGGCGAAGACCCCATCCGTAAGTGTCATGCACTTCGCAGCGTCACCATTGTCTAACAATTGTAACTAGACAACTACATGAACTACTCTTACGACAACTGCATGGAAGAGTTCACCCAAGGTAATTACTTTCGGTACTTGTTTACCTCCCTTCTGACATGGCGGACTTAGGTCAAGTTGATCGCTTGAAGGATCAGATGGCGACGTACCGCAGCCTTACCATGTAAATTGGATGCGATTTGTACAACCACCTAAGTTTATACCAAGTCGGGTCTGGAACACGACATTTCTCTCTTTTGTTATATTAAAATTTGTATTTTCTACGTCCAGTTGAATGAACAACAAAGATCTTTGTAACTTGAAGGATATCTGAGATGATTGGTATATTTACAAGCCGCCGTGCCCTCCAGTGGATCCGAATCCACCAGCTCCTCTCAATGTTTCGTCTAAGTCTTGGACTTCCATCACTTCTGGAGTGTATACTCTTTCGAGGATGAGCTGAGCTACACGATCACCTTCTTCGACTTTGATAAGAAAAAGAGCAGTTTAGAGGGGATCATCGCGAGTGTTCAATGAACGCGTACCTTGGAAATCCTGGTCGGACAGGTTGAAAAGTAGCACAAAGACGATGCCTCGGTAGTCTGCGTCAATGACCCCTGCACCGGTGTCGATCATGTACTTGGACGCTTCGGAGGAGGGTCAGACTAGCAATCATACAGAGATAGAGTCACCGACCCAATCCACTACGTGGGGCGACGCGACCGTAAGTCCCAACAGGTACAGCGATCGAGATCTGTGTATCGATCAGAGCTTTTCCGTGCGCAGGAATGACTTTCTTTTCGGCGCTGTTGGGTTATGTGAGACGCAAGAGAATAACTCAGCGGACAGGACCAACCTGTAAAGATCGTAGCCGGCAGCAAGGGCAGAACCACGGGTTGGGATTTTGGCCTTTTCAGAATGACGCTTGACGAGTAAACCTGCAACTGGTGCGACTGTATCTTCCGCGGCTGGAGACATTTTTCTCTTTTTGAGTTGAGCGTCGGACATGGGCAGTTATTGGCAAGTAGAAGGTGAAGTGAGAAAGAGGAGGAAGTAAGAAGAGCGCGACGCGTTTATTTGCATGGAGCAAACACGACCGTGTCAACTCCGCTTGACCCACGGGCATCGTGGACCACGGCTCATTGATAAATTATTATGGCATTGGCTGAAAGGCATCTTCTTCACTTTCTTCATGCCATTATGCGACGCCCAAATTACCTCCTTCTTCAAGCCCGTGCGTGCGTCACCACAGCAAACCCAGCGCAAAGCCAAACGAGCTAGCCATTGCGATCAGGATCCTGCGGAATCAAATTCCAAGTCCCGTAGCACAAAGAAGGCCAAATTGTCATCGTCAACACGCGACGCGTCGCGAGCCTCTTCTTCCCCAACACCCACCTCTCGCAAGCCAGCTGCAGGCAGTGCATCTGCCTCCATTGCTGAGGTCATTGATTTGACGGGTTCGGTCGTCGACGACACAAAGGGCGCTCGGTCAGCGACGCCGCCTCTTCTGGATGACCCACTCGAACGGGGCTTTGCGTCCCAAATGCACGACTCTGCAATGACCAAACGGTCCTTTGGCTCAGCATCGGCTCTAGTGTCTGACCACAAGGATGGCGACCCATGCCTGGCATCTTCGTCACGCATAGAGTCGCGCCCAAGGCTTCCAAGTCCGGTCAAAGGGCGCGAAAACCAATCCCCAAACTTGTGAGTATTTTTCAATTATTTTATCCTTGAAAGGCCGTTCATCTGCATCCTTCAGGCCTCGTTTTCGTGAATCCGAGGCTCCGTCGTCTCAGACTCAGCACTTGGATATGTTTCGCAATGATGACATGTTTGTGCCCTCCTCACAAACCCAATTTCCCGAATCAACGGTGTCACGGCGCCCGCAACTACCCCCACCTTCCCCCTTCACAACCCCTCGCAAAGCCCGGGCTTGGTTCGCTCCTCCGTCTCCAGCAGTTCCTTCTTCTCAGACACAAGCCCTATGCGATTTTGGTACACCGAAGAAATTCCTCCGGGTCAATACCCAGCCCCACACCGAATCTCGCCAGGAAATTGTTCCTAGTTCGCAGTCTGCAGAAGAAAAGGAACTGAGCGCATATATGGATGGTGCGGAGCTATTCCCCCGCCATAACGTTATCCCAGTAGAAGCGGTGCTTCCAAGGTGCGTGCAGATGCAAAGCCAAAACCTGTAAACGCGGATGTTGATCACTTTGGTGTCTAGCTGCAAGGAAGGCCTCCCGGCGTTTACTTGTCCTGAAGATCAGGCCGAGCCTCCTGAACCCGATCCTCTACCTACCGAACAATGTCCACCGCCATCCCCGACGCTCATAGAAACAGTTGTTGAAAGCCAGACGCAAGAATCCCCTCCCACGGAGGACCTATTACACTTGCCACCTGCCCCACGAAACCTGAAGCCCCGATTGTCCCATGACTCCCATCCTGGCGACCTTGCAGACCGATCACCCGCGGAATACTCTCCGCCTGCTACTCAGGCGAGTTTCCCGTCGATTGCCAGCGACAGTCAAGACCTCGTATCCGGGTCAATGGCCATCAACAACTTCTTTAGTATTTTTGACGGTGAAGATAGTCTTCCCGCTGATTTCCCTATACCCTTACGGTGATGTCTCGTTCAATACCAGTCTTAATGGAATACGCTCATGCTTTCGTGAAATATATCCTTACTGAGTCAATTATCGATGGAGTATGTTGGACATTCAGGGGTTTTCAGTAGTTATATCAAGGTTGTGTGCTATCTCATCATTCGTCTCCCTGTCATCTACCATGGTTGGACGTCTAGCGAACAAAGTAAGCCTTGTCCTTCAGTGCAAATGCATCCAGTCTCATGCTCTGTCCAGGTTGCGATCGTTACTGGTGCAGGATCGTATGACCATACTCCAACCTCGTGTGATCACGCCTTAATGCCACTTTTAGAGGGATCGGGATGGAATCATCCATCCTCTTTGCCCAGGAAGGCGCCAATGTAGTCCTTGCCGATGTGAGATTGGATGCAGCCGAGAAAGTCGCCAAGATCATCGCAGATAAGTCGCCGAATGTGAAGGCGATTGCGTTCAAGGCCGATGTTGGGAAGGAAGCGGATGTGAAGGCTTTGGTGGATAAGGCCGTTCAAGAGTTTGGGAGGTTGGATGTTATGGTGAGTTTTATGACTTGGCTTGCAAGTGATCTTTGGTTGATGGGTGATTTGATTCTTTGGGTTTAGTTTAATAATGCTGGTTTGCTCTGTTCCATGACTTCTTCCTCTGTCGACCTGTTGACACCGATGTAGGTATCATGCATCCCAAGGACGACGACGCCCTCACGACCGAAGAGTCCATCTGGGATCTGACTATGCAAATCAACCTCAAGGGTGTCTGGTGGGGATGTAAATACGCCATCCTCGCCATGCGCAACAATCCCGTCGATGAAGCTAAAGGCCTTCAAGTCGGAGGAAGTATCATCAATACCGCGAGTTTCGTCGCGATCCTCGGTGCTGCTACTCCCCAGCTCGCTTGTCAGTCCCTACGTCTGCTTTGCGTCGTCGATGTTACTTGTTTGTTGACGACGTTGTGATGATAGATACGGCTTCGAAGGGCGGTGTCCTCGCTATGACGCGTGAACTCGCCGTCGTTCACGCTCGTGAAGGTATTCGTGTCAACTCGATATGCCCGTAAGTCTAGAACAGCTCAAAGTTCAGACCTTCGTGCCCTGACGACTGATTGGTTCCCTTGTTTCAGAGGTCCTCTCAAGACTCGTAAGCTTGTTCTTTGCTTTCTTTCTCTTTTAGCAGATACAATAAACTCCGTTAGCTCTCCTTATGGATTTCCTGGATACCCCAGAGAAGAAAGAACGACGACTAGTCCATGTCCCTATGGGCCGATTCGGAGAAGCAGTCGAGATCGCTAAGGGTGCCCTCTTCCGTGCGCATGCTTCGTGTCCCATATAACCTTCCTATTGTGCTGATTTTGTTTTTAGTGGCAAGTAGCGAGAGCAGCTTTGTTACTGTAAGCATGCTTCCCTCCATTGATCGAAAGCTAGACTCATGCATGTTCTCAGGGCACGGACTTCGCCGTTGATGGTGGAATTACCGCAGCCTACGTGACCCCGTTGGGAGAGCCGGTGCTACCACCACCTGCCAGCCTTGCTTCTTAGAGTGTGCACCTGGACCGCATGGATGCATACGACGCAGAAGTTGAAGGAGAATCCACTTATTTCACCGTAGTCGCTAATGTACATACAAAGGGCTAGAGCGCATTTGCAGAACGAGAATAACCAAACGAAGATTTGCGCAGAGACAGAGATACTCTCAACTTCCCACAGCAGCAGCCTCAAATCGCACCAGACGCGAAATTTACAACTCCTTCGAAGCTCTGACCTTGTCACCTTCAGCTTTCCTAATACGTGCGATTTCCATACCAATTGAATTGTTGATCTCTTTGTGAAGTTGGGGTTTGTACCCAGCCTTGAACAGAAGTTCTAGATGGACAAAGAACGGAGCGAGAACCACCGCTACAAAGAAGCAATGAGAACACGGATCAGGGTGGAGAAGCATCTGCGTAGTACGTACCGCCGATGAGATTGTCAAGAAGAGCCGGAGCTCTCTTCTCCGCTAGACCGTGTCCGAGGAACTGAGCAATCCATGAGCCTACGTGGACGAGAGCTGCCTGGGTGACTCCGCTCTCGTGTTGGGCAAATGCGTTGGCGGTGAGGACGGAGAAGGCCAGTTGAGGGGCGTAGAGGACCTAAGGTCGATATGCATGAGACAGCAGCGATACTGTGAGATATGAACTTACAGCAGCAACTGGTTCTAGCATCAGGTAGTAGAGGAAATACAGACCGGCATGAATCGCTGGTGCGTTTAGATCGAATACAAGGTACTCGTTGAAGACGTGATGGACTTTGGGCACCGCTTCAGGCATCGGTATACGGGTAGCCATGACTTGGAAGGTCCTAGACATTGTCTAAGTAAACTCAAAATTTACAAATCGAATGTGTAGCACACCATAGGAGTACGGGGACGAAGATGATGTGAATGGCGACATTGATACGGTTAGAATGGTAGGCACCATAGAAAGTGAGCTGCAGGAAGTGCGTGAGCGGTGGAGAGCGATGATTTACTGGATCGACGTTACCTGCTTGTTAACATCGAATAGCGACATGGTGGTGGTAAATGGACAAGATTGATTGGCCGGTTGAGCGAGGCTCAAGTTGCCGAGGCTCCTAAAAACATCACCGCGCCAGGGCAGCCAGGTTATGGAATTGGTGCCAAAAATGGAAAGAGGGGTTACACGTACGAATGAGACATCATGTGATCTCGCCTTCATCGTGGCGACTTTTGGCTCCCTCGTCAGTACCACCGTCCTCCATCACCATGGTCCGTTCAACCACAATTTGCAGAGTCTCGGATGCGCTGCCCTTGGCTGCTAGTGTGGATGATGAAAATGTACGTTTGCCTCGCTCGTTCCATGCCAACCGACTCACCCAACTCTGTTAGACTGAGCAGCAGCTCCAAGAACACAAACAACAAGTCAAACTCATAAGTCGTCGCATTACACCGAATGCTGAGCCTCGATGCTCCATTGAAAGCGGGCCTTTCACTTTACAGTCAGTCGACCATGCGCCATTTATGCCACTCTCTGACTTGGGACAACCTTTGCAGCTACCTTATTGCGGACAACGTCGTATATTTCGTCATAGCGGACAAGTCATATCCTCGGAAGCTTGCCTTCTCTTACCTCGATGAGCTGTCGAAAGAATTCGCCACGACTTACGGAGCAAAAGTAGAAAGTGTTCGGAAACCGTATGCATTTGTTGGCTTTGGTGCGCTCTGGAGTCCTTTACTACCTCTCATTATACTGAGGGAGTTGCTTAGATACATTCATGTCCAAAACGGCGCGCTTGTATCAAGACACCCGCACGGCTACTGCAGCCAACTCATCGGGCCTTGACAAACTCAACGACGAACTGCAGGACGTCACGAGAATCATGACCAAAAACATGGAAGAACTATTATGGCGAGGCGACTCTCTAGACCGTATGTATCGGCAGCCTTCCTGAGTTGACCAGGCTCGCTAACTGAATACTACCATAGGAATGTCCCACTTGTCCACTTCCCTGCGCTCCGAGTCTGCAAAATACCGTAAAGCAGCCGCCAACATTAACTTCCAGGCAATGCTGCGGCAGTACGCGCCTCTTGCTGTTGTGGGCTTCATCGTAATAATACTGCTGTGGTGGAGATTTTCATAGGGCGAGTTTATGGCTTTTTGTATAGTTGCTGTCCATACATTATCCTCTTCACTTCCGCATTTTAATGGCTTGTTCCCTTTCCGATGACCGCATACGTCCAGCGCCGGCAGCGGGGTTATTTTGTGGCAGGGCCCATGCTCGTGATGGGACAATTCAGTCTTGATCTTATCATAGACGCTTGACAGTGAGGTCGAGGGCATCCTTTTATACCTTTCTTTGTCCCTCTCACCCTCTTTCTCTCCACTCCTCTCATCTCGACCATGGCGTACAATCAGAGAGCGCCCTCGCCGTTCGCCCCAGAGAATCAGCCATATCGTGCACACAGCCCATCGCCGGGCAATAACCAGATCTTACCAGGTTCAATAACCTACACAACTACGACCGGTCCTGATGGGCGCATGATATATCATCCTTTCAAGTGGGTTATGACCTTCCTTTGAAGCGATCTCGTTGCTGATCGCGTTATTTCAGAGCTGTTCCTGCGAGGTTTGTCGCGTTCTGCTAGTCTTGATACCTTTCTATATTGATCGCGTTGATCGATCCAGCTATCAGACCCCGAATGGCGTCGTTAGTGGCATTCAATGGATCCCAGCTGAAGCGACAGAGATACTACCCCAAGGAGCTCAACCTGCTACTGCTGTAAGGCTTTCTTGTATATCTGGACTACACCTGACTGATTTGAGCGCATATATAGGAATTCGCTGCATCCTGGAATCGAGGTTACCTTAGTCGGGACGATCAGAAGGCACTGGGCAAATGGTGCGTCGAGCGTTAGCATATATGATCTCTTTCACGAATTCACTTTGCGATCTCAGGCAGAAAGATGAAGAGAAGCGCAGGCGCAAAGAAGAGAAAGAAGCCTCGAGGCGGATGAAAGACAATGAACTGCAGAAAGCCCGGGCTATGGATGCCATGAGTCGTGAACGACGAAAGAGTTTCAATGCTGGAGGCGCGTCGCCCATGGCCTTCCCCACCAGTGTCTCGCCAAGTGGTGGCTACACTGGTCCATACGGTCCACCTGCTTCGACAACTGGCATGTACGACCGCGATCGCTACGCTCGTGAGCGAAAATATAGTAATAGCGGTGTCGGTGGACTTGCTGGCCAACTCAGTGATATGGATCTCGAACGCGAACGTCTAGAACAAGTACAACACGCAGAACGTGAACGCAAACTTAGTAGCTCAGCGCTTGGCCGACCACGCAAGTATAGCATGAACGATCCTGATCGCAATAGGAAGATCAGTGGAGGTTTGGGAGATCGCCCTGCTATCTATGGCGGAGCCGGCGCTGGCGCGTATACCCCTTCTGGTGCAGGACCGTATGTCAATCCGCGACCCTATCCCAGTGCAGGGCCTCCTGCGTACCCTCCAGCTGGCTCGCCTTATGCTGGTGCGTCCCCTCACATGAGGCCAACTTCACCTTATGTTCCCGGAGGAACCATGCCGACTGGTTACCCCGCACCACCACACCCACCTGCTTCCCCTCGTCCTGGGGTCGCCGATCCATATCCTCGCTCGACTTCACCCTTCGTTGGGCCCACACCCGGCGGTACCTATCCTCCAGGCCATGTCATGGCCGGACAGCCAATCGGCCAAAGTCAACCCTATCCCCCTCGATCTCGCGCGACTACACCTATTCCTGGTGCACCGCCAGGACAGATGCCAGGTGGATATGCGCCATTCCCCCAGGCCGATATCCCCAGATCGCCCCGTATGCCTAGTGCTGTTAATTTCCCTAATGATCAAGCGAGACTCGCTGCTCCAGAGGGCTTCTCCAGGCCAATCAATGCAGCACAGTCTTTCACTCCCTTTGACACCATGAAGATCGCAGACATGGAAGATGTCATCGCGCAGCTGCCGAGAATGCCTTTGGTCTTGCAGACCCATGATGTGCTACTTGAAGATTGGCTCCGTATGACTCAGGTCAGTATGATATTCAATCATTTTACTCGTATTAGCGACTTATTATTGTTCAAAAGGACTTGGCCCTTGCCTGGAGCGGCCGACTTCCTCTACCCGGACAAGCCATGCCTAAGCGAACGACACTCGCAGTGGACTTACTTGACTTGTGGAACACCTCTTTCTTCTTGGCTCGTGGCGTCGAACTCGTTCTGTACAAAGGTCGTGAACGTCGTAGTGGTCGACTCGCAGGCACGATCGATTACAACATCACTTCATACGACGACGACGATGACAGCGACAGCGACTCATCGTCCTCTTCATCATCGTCCTCAGAGGATGAGTATGCTCAGTATGGAGCGTACGGTCGACAAGGTATACCACCCGAGGTCCTAGAAGCACGCCGAAGACGTAAAGAGAAGAAGGCCGAGAAGCGACGACGCAGAAAGGAAAGACGTGCCAGGCGTAAGGCTAAAGCTAAGGGTAAGGCCTACAGTCTTTACTTGACCTGTGTTCCCCTTGGAGGGCACGGTCCTGCTGTTGGAAACCAAGGGCCTCTTCCTGGAGGCGGTTCGTCGTATCCTGGTATGATAGGTGCACCTTCCCCGAACCTAGGTCAAGGGCTCGGGATGGGTTATTAGATCAATGCCGTCTCTGGTAGACATTCAGTGNTACCAACCCCCATGCTTACTTCGTTGTTATCCAGTAATGACTGCATAATTAAGCAATATATAACATAACCATAGCTGTAACCAAACTAGTAGAGGAGGGAAGATGGTTGATAAGCTTTTCACCAACCTCGTCCTCGTCCTCTATGATTGTGTCCTCCACGACCATTGTTGTTCCCATATCCACCGTAGCCACCATATCCACCAGAATTTGACTGATCACCACCGTAGCCCCCATAGCCAGGATTGGAATTGCCATAGCCGCCATACCCGCCAGAATCACCATATCCTCCATAATTTGAGCCATTATTATATCCTCCTCCTCCTCCAGAGTGGCCACCACCATTGTTGTATCCGTTGTAACCCCCGCCTCCGCCTCCACCTGAGTTGTTACGATATCCTCCTCTATCGTACCCACCACCATTTCCACCTCTCGGAGCGCCTCGATGGGGTTGACCGTAGCCCCCACCGTATTGTTGAGGCCGATGTCCGCCAGCATTGTAAACACTGTGTTGGGGATGGTTATGGGTATGCTGCCGTGGTGGCGGAGGATATGGTTGATATGACGAGTTTCCGCCTCGTCCTCCTCCATAATTGTTAGAATAGCCTCCTCTGGGTACATAGGGTCTGTTGTCGCCCCATGATTGAGAATCCCTGTCGCCTTGAGAATTGCTTTCGCGCCATTGAGCTCGACCCTCTCCACCACGTTCGAATCCTCCACCTCGTCCTCGACCACGACCTCTGTACCCATTCCTTGTGTTTTCGAGGTCCTGAGCAGATAGGACACGAGGGGGACGTTTCACACCAGGAAGGAGGACGGAACGGTGAGGAGTGAGCTGTTTCGGGAAGAAGTACAAGACCGAAAGCGAGCGGTCGTTCTTGATATCCGGTAGATTTTGGGTAGGAAGAGGGGAGTAATAGGTTGATCCAGGCAGGCAGTCTGGGTTTGGAAGCACGCTTCCATCAATACCTGAGCTCAAGGAGCTATCGATAGGAACAGGCTGCGAAAGTTGACTGTGAGTCGAAAACAGAGAGATGAATACATGTGAATACTGACATCTTCACTCTTTTTCTTTCCATACAAGCTCTCGTAGAAGGGATAGATTGGATGCTCGTCGGATGCAAAAATCAAATTGTTTCCCCAGCGATTCCGCAATACTTCCTCTGGGGTCAGTTTAGGATAATGCACGGCCATTGCTTCCAACAACCGTGTCTCATCGATGAAGGGCAGCAGAGCAACTCCTTGCCAAACCATTTTCTTTCCGTTCATGTCGATCTCAAATGATGTCGGATAGAAATCAAGAATAGGCGAGTTTTCGTCCGTCATAAGTTGATGGAATGGTTGTGGGATGTGTTGACGACTGGGTGATGTCGGTTAGCTCTTTGCTGACTACAAAAGACTGTGCAAGGCGCATACCTAGCTGCAGGGAAGACACCCATGAGCTGCTCAAACGGTTTCGAAGGAGCGCCAGGCTCGAAGGTGATGGATAGCTTATCTAGGTCCTCGAAGTCAGCAGCAAAGGGGGCGAAATGGTAAGGGTAGAACCACTGCCAGGCAGGAGTCTGAAGATTGTGATGAGCAGACGCTTCACAATAAGAGGAGGGAGACATTACCCCTTGATAGTAGTAATGCAAGACCCAGCAGAGCCCTTCGATGTAGCACCTTGTAATGCTACGATAATATTTTGGGGTCAATTCGGCTAAATCAACATGTTAATCAGACCACGTACTTTTTTCTGGCTTCCCGATCTGACGCTTCAAGACCAAACTTTTGTCTGTAGTATCGTTCTTTATACCCAGGTTCCCAGAGTCTGGAGGGGTGAAGGATTAGTCTCGGCATGGGGGAAAGCAAGTGATTCAACGACTGACTTGACTGTATCTTCCTGCTCAACTGTGCCATCAGCATTGACCTTGAGAGCCAAAGACTGATCGGCGGGAGCATCCCCATCCTCAGAGCCAGGAGCGATGTCTTCTTCGTCTGGTTCTCCGGGACCATCCTCGAATTTTCGCTTAGTTCCTGCATTCTCATCTTCATCTGCTGGAGCACCAGCAGGCGCTTCGCTACTGTCGATGGCACTAGCGAGGAACGCTTCTGCATCTACAGCATTTACAGCTTCACTCGGGACAGGATTATCAACCCTCATCATGTCATGTCCGTTTGTCTGTTCACTAGTAGAATTGCTCTGCGACGAGAGTCCGGGGATTTCGTGAGCATCCTCAGGTTGGTTTTCAGACGCAGATGGAGGTTGGGGAGGTGTGACCGACGGTGTTGGTGCGGAAGGGGCAGGTACAATCTTTTTAGGCGAAGATGATACACTGGGTTTCACGGGTACCAGACTAGCTAGCTCAGCTTTCAACACTTCAGCTGCGCTCATATTGGCCATTCGTATTGCGGCACGATTGGCAACAACATCACGATTCGAACCTGCTAGAGCTGTGGTCGCACTAGCCATATATTGTTCTGACTCGGCAGTGGGCTTCGCGCCGAAACCAATCGAGTCTGCCGTGGCCGCAAAATCAGGGCGCTGGGGTAATGGATGGGATGGGGCAGTAGGGGCAGTAGTCAAACCAAGGCTCGGAGAGGGTCCTGTAGAAAAGTTCTTTGTATTATTGGCCTGCTCTATCTTACGGCGCTTCGCGTTCTGATCTTGCCGTTCCTCCGCTAGAAACAGATGGGGTCAGCATCGTGAGCCCAAGGTGACATAAACTTTCGTACTTTCACGCCTGCGTCTAAAAATGTCATCCTCTCGTTGGGCCAGTCCCTCCAATATTATTTGTGCGTGATGGAGGTTCATATGACCATGATTCGTGAGGTATCCCCCCATTCTCGGTAAGACTTGTTTCCAAATCTTTAGCAAAGTATCGATGGCACCCTCCCGAATTTCGAGGGATGGCAGATGCGGGAGGAAATCATTTCCGACAAAGAAAATGAGGAGAACCCAATCGTCGATTGCTTGTTCAAGCGAGAAAGGGAATGGAAGTCCCGAAACGTCAAGCTCGACCTCAAGATACTCGCGTAATATGCCAACGTCGAGGAAGATAAACGGTTTCTTTTCCATAGGTACTTTCTTTTTCTCGACGGGAGTTCCAGTACATTGAGCGGCGCGATGTCCCTCCTGGCCACATATGCGACAAGCAGTTGGGCTGGTATCCGAAGCAAATACATCTTCTCGAAGAACTCGGAAATGAGGTTCGTGAGTGGCCAACGAAAGCATAATCAAATCAGCGTCCTGAAAATAAGCGATAGTCAGCATTGGCTGCAAAGAGAGTAAGAACAAGGACGAACCAAACCATAAATGACGTGACGTGTGTTGGGATCGTATGCAGGATTGGTGCGTTGTCGTCGGATAAAGTCCATGATTTTGTGTTCACCTTCTCCGGGAACTGAAGCGTCAGATATGATGACTTGCATCTAGGATATCGTCAGTGGAAATAAATGGTTTTTCAACTGAATTACACGCACCCCCTTCCAACCAGCGTCGGTGTTGATTTTGTGTGCTACCCAATACCGCAGAGACGCAGCTAAGAGATCCATGAACGGCGTGCCTGGCGTAATAGCATTGGAGTCCCAGGCTTTCTTCTCTTTGTCAGCTTCAGAGAGTGTCTTCCCCATAGCTAGACGTTCAGGAATGAGTCAGATACGGCCTTCGCTACTAGATACTAGAAACGGTACTCACATTCCCATAGCAAGATAGATTCTTGGCGGGCCTTTTCCTTGTCGGCAGCTTCTTGGGCAGCCCGGAAGCGACGAGAGCGTTGTTGATTCATTTTGGCACGAGGGGCAACACCATCTCAATCCATGAGTCAGTACGCGTAGAAGCGCAGCGTCCGGGGAAAGAACTCACCAATCGCCATAAACAGAAGTCTACGAGGCCGCACCATGTTGACAACACGCTCGGTGTATTTGAAAATCTCAACCATCATGTCTTCTTCAGTCTCCGGAGCCGGCTAATGGGAGTTTTAGTGACATTCATTGTGCATAAGGGGAATTGGTACCTTTCCCTCTGGATGCGTACATGGATGTACCTGTTGCACGATGAGCACGCCATTACAAAGAAGGGGGACAAGTACGCACGATTCCGTTCATGTCAAGATATAAATGATCAAACTCGACCCCATTTGGATTCGGATGCGCCATGTTTATTGGGATGGTGACGCTCTCCCCATCTTCGCTGGGAACCTTGATTTCCTCCTCTTCAACAACGGGATAGACTGGCGTTCATATAGTCAGATATCGGGTATTGGGCTGAGTAGCATCATTCTCACTGATTTTGGGATATTTCTTGCTGAGCCATCGAAAGAGAGCGGGAACACCCTAGGACCATTCCGTTAGCGAGACATGAGAGCGAGAGAAATCGAAAAAACATACCATTTTCCGCCAAGATTAGCAGCGCAGCTCGCGTAGCTTATAATACAAGAACCGGTAGGCTTTGAAAGGGGGTGATTTCCCAGCGTATCGGACGGTGCAAGCAATAGAATGACGGGTTGTGGAAATTGGGAGTTGTTGAGTCGGAGCGCGCGTCTGAGACTGGGCGCCTACGCCAACTGGATCACGTGCTGGAGAACTCCGTCGACGCCACCCCCGGGGGTGTCACCGCAAGTTTGCACTCCACTGGTGCTCTCGAGTCGCACTTGAGTTGCACATCATGGCCTCTGATAAAACAGAGACTCTAACTCAGGTAGCGCAGGCAGAGGTCGACAGCCTCGTGGACGAAAACGTTGACAGCACCGACTCAGATGTCCGTTACATGGCTTACGCCGCCCGTCTCAGAACCGCTCTGAGAGCCAGCACAAGATATATCGCCTACGTACGTCAGCCCTCGCTGCTTGCACAGTTATCCCTTAAACTGACGCTAGATAGACCAGTGATGTAGGTGAAGCATTCAGGCCCGTAGTTCCTCCATGGGTGGTCACCGCAGCTTATGGTGTTTCGTGGCTTTATCTTGCCGGGTCAGCCTGCGTTACATGTGGCACGCACCATAACAAGCTTACAGTCCTCTAGAGACGTCTCTTATGAGTCATACAAGGCCCACCGCAGAGGTCCTACGCCTATCGAAGCAGCCCATTTCTCGGAACCAACTCGAATAAGTCTTATCGCTGTGCAGCGCGCGTGTTTCCAATCCATTGCATCCATGTACGTCGGAGGTATCTAATCGGCTAGTTTCTTGGTCTAACCTATGTAACAACCGAAGGGCTCTCCCCGCATTCACCATTCACACCGCCGTTCGCATGTCCACGGGTGCTTTCAAGAATGTCAAAAATCCCCGTATCAAGGCTTGGGGTCCTACGACTACCGGGTTGGCGATTGTCCCCCTCCTACCTTACCTGTTCGATCATCCAGTAGAGGTTGCGACGGAGAAGACTTTCGAATGGGTGAAGGAGAAATTGATCGAGCTTGAGGAAAAGAAAGCCAAGTCCTCGAAAAAGGCCGACGAGTTGTGAACCACAATGGATAATTTTGTTTCGGACATATAGATTAGAATGGATATTGGTGGGTTATTAGAGTGCCTGCTACTTGTACCAAATGTTCTTTGATATATTTACGCTATACCAAACCCTTGAATCAACTAGAGTACTGTCCGACCCAGTGCGATAGGGATGGAACTTATCGACGTAGGCGGGATGAGACCCACTTCTGTGACGACAGCCGTGACACAACTTGGTGGCGTCAAATCATATAATGGATTTATTACTTCCAAGTTCGCCTGTGATTGCAAGGCCAGCGAAGAGGGTGACTTTGTCGAAGGGAATGATGTTCTCAACTGCGGCAGGGGTGGAGCTATTTATGGCTTCAGTCACAAGTCGATGCACGCTTAGAATATAGGACGTACCAAGTTCGTTCTTTTCGAATCCGTCTAAGATAATTCCTTCGCTGAATTTGTACGTTTCACAGCAGATCAGCACTGGGACACTATGTTGCTTGGCTAACATCGCGACAAGGGCAGTTCCGGCGCGAGAGTACACGGCTCCGTTTGAATGGAGTGAGTGCGCCCCGAGTATGACTGTTGTGACTTTGTTGATCAAAGAAGGTAACGCAGGGAGGAGAGCGTAGGTGCATGGAATATTGCTTGGCGGGAATGTCGACGACGGTGCGGAAGCAAGCCGTTTCAGTAGACGCTTGCCTAGTGGACTATCAGCAAGCCGAGAAAGATGTGACAGAGAACCGATACATACCTTCTAGCATCGGTCTAGAGTCAACAACTATGACGGAGAACCGTTTCCCATCTTCATGGGCTTGGAGCAAGACCTTTTCGACAACCGATGATCTACAAGCAAGGAATGGTCAATAAAACCAAGTTCGCTCAAACAGAATGCACGTTCCTACCTCGCAAAGGTAAGTATGACATCACCGTCTTTGATCTTCTTTCCAGCCAAGTCAGAAATGACCTCGTCGGCAACGATGATGCGATCTCGAATGTAGTTATCGATTTGTAGGCAAAGGGAATCTTTGGCCTAAATTGAATAGGTTACGAAAGATCAACCACCCGAAGCTAGGGGCGTACATCCTGTTCTGGAAGATCAATGTCAACATTGCTGATGTCTAGTTTGAGTTGTCGGATGGCATTCCCCATTGTGACGGACATCGGTCGGGCAGAAACAAGGTGGGTGATCTGGGGTGATAGATGGGTCATAAGATGACGGGGAAGGGTGATATTTGGGGGAGTAACATAATCTTGGATAACCTTGAACATAGCACGCACGAAAGCGGTATGAGCATTAGAATGCGCTAGGGGAAATGATCTCACCGTTTTAAAAGCGGTCAAAGTAGCGATACATCTGGCATTGGCACCACATATCTTGAACTCCGAGAATTGTAGTCCAAGCCGCACGATGGCAGGATGTATATCGCCCTTCAAAGCGTGCCCCTTTGGTTTCGGCAATCCAAAATGAAGGAAGATACGTAGACCACGCGATCGGTTCTGAGAGTCATCGTCACCACCAGCACCCGAGGTATGGGACAGTTGGGCCCTTTGATGATCGTGGGCGTTACTTGATCTACGCCCCGCACTTCCACCAGCCCTTTGTGGTGTCCCCCGAGCAGGCTGAGGATTTGAAGAGGTTGGCTTGGATTTGGCCGCAGGCTTTTGCGATTGCGGTGGGGGGCCACTTCCGCTGGGCTTTTGTTCCATAGCAGCGGCCTTAGCAGCCCTCTGTCGTTCTTGCAGTTCCCTGCGCTCGGCTTTTGTCATTGATTTTTGGGATGGAGGAGCGGTTGGCCCTGAGGCAGCCGCTGGAGCGGAGGCAGGCTTCAGGACGGTCGTCGATGTAGACATCGCAGGCGTCCGGTCTATGCCTAGTGTAATCCTACAAGTAAGATGCGATTGGACGGAATGCTAGATCTTTGTGGTCGTACGCGATCTTCAAAACGAGTCATCTTGAGAGCACGTGGTGTAGGGACCCCCTAATTCGGACGCCACGTTCGAAAGGGTCCTTGGTTTGGCATGGCTTTGCCAGTTCTGGCTATTCGTGCTCACTCCTCCATTCCCGACCCCGCGTCCTCTACTGCATCCCGAGTCCTTTGCATTCATGGACACTACCACCATCTTCTCCCCAAACGTGTTCCATGACGAGACTCCTCTTCCTCCGCAAGACGGCCTCAAAGGGGCATCGACTGGCCCGGAGAAAATTAGTGCCTACTATTCGCTTGTCTTTCCAGACATCACCTTCTACATCCAAACGCTGTCAATAACAATAGGCCGCAGATGCACACCTCCGTCATCGTCTTCATCATCTTCCAAAGAGCCGCCGCAAGTCGACGTAGACCTCGGCGCGCTCAAGAGCGTCTCGCGGTTGCATGCCAAGATTGAGTATGACCCGGACGAGGACAGATTCGTGTTGGTCGTTGTCGGTCGCAATGGAGCTTGGGTCGACGGTGTATGGTCTGGTGGTGGTTCACGAGCGCCCCTCAGTGAACGGTGAGTATTCGTACACATAAAGACGTGCAGCATCATGCTGAGTGTCTATCATAGGTCTCAGATACAAATAGCATCCCGAGTATTTCATTTTGTATTGCCGCCACCACCCCCGCCGGAGGATACTCCTTCGCCGAGCTCGAATTCTTCTACCCACAGGCAGCGGTCACCATCTCTGGACATTACTTCCATATCGCCTCCATCCTCCCAACCCTCGAATTCCCCGCCCCCTGCTCCGCAACTCCCTCTACCTACCATCAAACTCAAGATACCCAATCCCCCTCTTCATCGTACTCCCAAGTCGGAATCAGCTGAACCCCAGCTCCCGAACTCTAATCACATCGGAAAGCCGACTAAGGATGCTGCCTCAACGTCGTCTTCAACATCAGCCACGGCAACCACTTCGGCAGCGGTGACACCTACACCCTCATCGAAGAAGAGGAAGAAGACTGAGATTGAGGTCCCATCAGAGCCCCCACCTCCTCCGCCACAACGGCCACGCCCCGAAGACATGCCTGCGAAACCTCAATTGACATACGCTCACCTCATATGTCGGGCCATCAAGGACCTCGATGGCAAGGCTACGCTGCAGCAAATATGTAATTGGATACAAACCAATTACGAGTATTACAAATGGGCTGATGGTGCTTGGATGGTGCGTTATCATCCCTAATGTCTTTGACTAAAGTTCACACAATTCGTTTGTTATCTAGAGCTCCGTACGACACAACCTGTCTTCCAGTCGCGACAAGTTTCGTAAGATGGAACGATGTGGTGGTGACAAAGGCAAAGGGTTCTATTGGTCGATCGATGAGAGATATCTTCAAATTTTCGATGAACTTGAACTCAAGACCCAACAAGCGGCCTCACTCCCACCAACTGCAGGCAAGCATGCCAGCAGTGAGCCAAATAACAAGGATGTTACCGTGGCCGGAGCGGGGAAAGGTCGGGGCTCTAAGGGTGTGCAGGATCCTCTAAAACGCAGCTCTAAGAACGGCCCGCCTCCGCCCCTTCTTACCAGCACTCCGCTTCCGCTCAAGTCCAATGCCAAGCCCACTGTACCTATGACAGCATCTGGATCAACTATCCCCTTCTCCTACGCCCACTATGCACATGCACAACCAGTAACTCTGACTGCACCTGGTACTCGGCTTACCGTTCCAACAACCGGGACGACCAAGTCCGGCTACTCAGCGCAGCCAATGAGTGCTCCTAACCCTTATGCTCCGCTAGCCGGTCGTCAGTGGCCTCCCTTCGCTTCACAGTCGACGAATACCACACCAGCGCCGCCAGCACAAACGTCTGATGCGCAACCCGCTACACCAGCTACGCAACCTACCCCAACGATCGCTAAGCCTCCTGCCACAGCGACAACGACTCCTGCCCCTAGCACACTTCCATCGTCATTGATTCCTGCATCTGTCCATATACCCATCATTCTCGGTCCAATACCACCGTCACATCCGTCACATCCATCGAATTCAGCGTCTACATCTACAAATGGATCCTCCGCAACTCCTAGCCAACAGCCTATTGTTCTTCATGAGAACACGATCATCCTAGATCCCACATTTTTCACAGACCTTACGCCGGAATACCTCAAGCAACTCGAGGCACTGGGCGCTCAGAAAGCTCTTGGCGAACTGCAAGGCCACATTGTGCGTATTCTGAAGGAGAGGATGGGGAAGAACAGGACTCGTGGACGTGGTCGGGGTCGTGGACGAGGTCGTGGGGGAGCTGGTCGCGGTGGTGCTGTTGTCGGCTCATCAGGACCAGCAGATGCGACTACCCCCGTTGTTACCCCAAATCTGACTTCCGACCCCCAGAACAATGCCCCGTCTTCCCAAAGCAACCCTCCTGCGATGACTTCACAGGCTGTCCCAGCTGACGTAGTCATGAAGCCTCCGACTCCCGTCCCAATCATGGATTCCCTCCCAGAGCGAGAAGACTCACCAATCGTCGTTGTCGATGATTCGGACGAAGGCGATGCCCCCGCTTCGAAACGTCGCAAGATTGATCCGTTGCCCACTGCAGCTGCAGTACCTGCTCCCACTTAACCACTTTCGGTGGACCCTTGTGCCANTTTTTTACTTTGGGTTATCTGGCCATTCCCATGCATGCATGACGCAACCTTTTTCGACCGCCTGTTCGTCTTACCTTAGCTTCATACTTAATCGTACTTTGGTTGCATTGACCACATTGTATTGTTAACCTATTTTGTACATATCGGAGCATAGATACCTGAGCATGATTGTAAAGCTATCATTACAACCAACCCACTTTATCCCACGTCAATGGTTCATACTATAGAGAATTTTGGTTCGTTATCAGGCTCAGATACTTCTCGTAAAATCCATCCCAGGTGCAGGTACTCGGATCCGAACTTGGAAGTAGCGCCAACCCCCTATCCAGAGTACCCTGGCCCGAAAATCTTATCATTTACCAACTTGCCATTTACTTCCACCTCGTCATTATGGTTGACACCATTTCCATCCCCTCACCAGCAGACTTCCATGTCCATCTGCGACAAGGAACCATGTCCTCACTTGTCACCCCTCACGTTCGCAAAGGAGGGTTTCGATTGGCATATGTGATGGTGCGTCCCCAGCACCCACATCGCCTTCCCACATCGCGTTCAAAGCAACCCCTTCTCATATCGATCGATTTCCACCAATTTCCTATCTCCTCCAATCCATCCAACACCTCGTATTACCCCACCCTGATCTGGACGGCTGATAACCCAAAATGCCTCCCTTTACTTTTTAGCCGAACTTGAAACCGCCGATTACATCCACCGAACAGGCTCTCGTGTACAAATCCGAGTTGGAGAAGATCGATCCGAGTGTCACCTATCTCATGACGCTATATCTTTCCCCCGAACTCACGCCTAATGAAATTAGAAAAGCGAAGAGTGCAGGTGTTGTAGGTGGGGACTCTCTCTCGTTGATTGATCTGATATGAAAGATATCTAATCTTAATTAACCTTTGTTCACGCGGTGGATGTGATTTGCTATCAAGGGGTGAAGTCATATCCACGAGGCATCACGACAAACTCGGACGGGGGTATTGAATCCTACGAAATGTACTACCCGGTATTCGAAGCCATGCAGGAGGTCGACATGGTGTTGAACCTACATGGAGAGGTCCCTTCGGACGCTGCCGCGGTAAGTCACTTTGATTGTTCAAATCGCATGCGGGCTCCATGTGCTGTAATGAATTGAGTTGCCTGTAGAATGTTCATATCCTCAACGCGGAGCCCACCTTCCTGCCGCATTTGCGATCTCTCCATTCGGCGTTCCCGCGACTTCGTATTGTCCTGGAACATGCTACGACACGAGCGGCTGTGGAAGCGGTCAAGGCATGCGGTGACACGGTTGCATGCACCATCACTCCCCACCATCTTGCCCTGACGGTTGACGACTGGGCCGGTCAAGCGTTGAATTATTGCAAACCCGTTGCTAAGTATCCGGATGACCGTCAAGCTTTACGGGACGTTATTCGCGAAGGTGGGTAGATAAGGTCGGCTACTTGGCTCCAGCTCATAGGCTCTTGGAAACATCAGGCCATCCACGATTTTTCCTTGGTTCAGATTCGGCCCCTCATTCGCCCCTGCTAAAGACAACGTGCGCCACAGACCACGGTTGTGCTGCGGGAATATATACATCCCCGATCTTGCTCCCGCTAGTTGCAGAACTCCTGGAATCGTTTGATGCACTAGACAAAATGACGGGCTTCGTCAGCCACTTTGGGAAAGCGTTCTACGGGATAAACCAGAGCGTGCAAGACGGGGAACTCACAGTCCTTCGTAAAGTCCCCGTGGAACGTTTGCAAGACAGCAAAGTACCTGACAAGTATGTTCTTCCGAATGGAGAAGAGGCTGTTATTCCTTTCTGGGCGGGACGGGCGTTGGGATGGGAAGTTGTCAGTCCTTAGCACTTTAGTCCGCACCGGGAGCCTATCCAAAGCTCCGGGGAAAGACCTCGGACACCCCTATGAAGTAGTGTAGACGTATTTTGTGAATGCATGTTCTGGTGAATGCATGTTCTGGTGGTAGTGACCGGGATATGATTGCAAGCGTCAGCAATTTCCACTACAAATTATGCTAACAGACAGAGTACCATCTGGATGACGTTGTGCTTGGCAGCCGCTCTGGTGAGCCATCCGGGAACAACATAAGTATTGTACGAACATTCGTTCGGCCTTGAATGCTTGCACAAGTTTGAGAGCACCCTTCAGAAGTAGTACAAGAGGAGTGGGATCATTCAACATAATGACGAGAGATGCGTACTAGTACTGATGAGTAATCAGAGAGGGGAGTTTAACACACGACCCTGACCCCTTTACTACCCAAAATGTCACTACCCCGCATCGCTATCCCTGGCACTGGGGTCGTGAACACCATATGTCGCGTTGGACCCGCTCCTTACTACGATTTACCTGTTGGAGAAACGATTATCACTCGCCCTCCTCGCTGCAATGGTGGCATCGCCCTTTCATACCCCCCTCTGCTCGACTTCGTCCAGTGGAAAGATTGGGGCACCACCTGGAACTCCGAATCTTGTCTCTACCTAGAAGCAACTTGCGGCGACCAGAGACTATGCGTCAAGATGGCGATAAACTTGGACGAACCACAACATGATCCTGACCCCGAACTTGGACCTGTGGTGGCACACATTGTCTTGGACTATCTTTTCAAGGAGGCCAACTTCTATCATGATCACTTGAAGGAGTTGCAAGGCGGTACGGTTCCTCGCCACTATGGACTCTGGACATGCCAAACTTCGTGGGCCGGGCTGGTGATTTTCTCAATTTTTGAGTGGGCTGGTGATACGGTTCTTCAACTTCAACGAAAGCATCCCGAGGTCTTTACGTCCGAAACCAAGTACGTACACCACTCTTCCGCTCAACACCGTGTTCACTTACTCTTTCTCCCTCAAGGCTCCTCTGTATGCATCGTCTTCGTGACCTGCACAACCACAACATAGTACACAACCAAATAGAATTTTACTGCGATCTTCGTCACCTCCTATACGATTCCGCGACCAATACCTCTCGCATCGTAGACTTCTCATGTGCGACGCCCGACCACGACTGTGCAGGAAGTTACCCCCCGAAGGGCGCGTGCTGGGAGTCTCCTCAATGCTGCCGGGAGATCGCTCATGCCGCTGACTACCTGGCCGCGTTTGAGGCTCTTTCAGGTCTGACCTCAACCTCGAGTCTGAGTCGTTCGATAATTGATGTAACTCCTTTCAGAAGAAGCTAGGGACGACGAAGCAAACGCGAAAGATCATGATGATCAGGTCGCGGCGGAAAATGAAAATGATAGACAAGTCGTGACAAAAGATGAAGACAGAAATCCAGATGAAGAGCTTTCCGTTGACATGTGCATGCTCTGTTTGATGGATTAGATTGTGATCCTGCTCGTTCCTCCGCTCCTCTCTCCTCTTCCTCATAAGTTTTGTACAGTACTTGTGTTGGCCTCTTGCCTGATGATTGTTGAATGTTGATATATTCATCCTCTCACCATACAGGTTAGTTCCCAGCTTGGCCTCTCGCCTGATCAACTCCGTGCCATTTCCTCAAGTGAAGAAGGACTCCCCACCAATATTGTCATCCAGGGTCTTCCTGTATGGCTTGTCGTAGGCAACGTGGCACCGACTGGATTTTCGCAAATACGAATGCATGCTTGCGACCAGTCCCATACTCACCGCGTTTTATCTCTGGGCCACAACTCTGGAGCACCGCAGAAGTCCCCATTTGCCCTCATAGCACCTTGAGTCTTGACCCTCCCCTGGTCATTCTGCTCCCTCTCCATCACCTCGTCCTTGTTCCCCGATATCTGCGTTAACCATCTCACCTTCTCCTCCCATATACTGCCGCTTCTATTCGTTCGACTGCGCGAGGGGCGATGTGAACTCACACATCAATGAGTCGCAAACAATAGGAGACATGAGTCATTGTCATCGTCGCTGTCGTTACTTGCTTATGGATAATGGATTGCACTTACAATTTCAACGGATTCTAGAGTTACTGCCCTTACTTAATTGATACGGTACTGAAAATCTGCTATGTGCACTGGAGTCTGGTGGGGTGCTACAGACAGCTAAGTCCTGCGTTGAGATGGGTTGCGATTCGACTTGCTGAGTCTGCGGTTTTGCTGCGCCTTTGCTGAGTAGTCCGTGGGTGAGCCGTGCGCTGGAAACTTGTTGGGTTCTACGCAAGCGAGTGGTCCGCCGTAAATGGCTGAATTCTACGTGCTAAGAGCGTGTGTGCTCGTCGCTGGTTGGTTGGTGGTGACGGCTGTTCCGAAAACTGTCTGATTTTGGCGAAGTCAGGTCAATTACAGGGGAATAGGGGATAATCGAAGATCACCGACGACGCTGGCATGGGTGGATGCGTCGAAAGATAGCATGAAGACACCCAGTCTGCCTATATCTCACATGAGATACAGTATCTGAGGGAGGTGGCGGGCAATGCTATGCCACCCACACCCCACCCACCAATAATTGCGAGAAGCTTTCTCATATTTTTTCAACCACAAATGATATGTTAGGCCCTCGTGCATGGGTGACGCATCTACATAGCCATCCGCGCCGGTCACGATCCCCCTAGCGCTTGCGGTCGTTTGGGTCACCTCTTGACCAACCACACCAGCGAATACTGTCACTACCATCAAGACATGCATTGGCAAGATACGTCGGCACTATTTATGTACTTCCTGGGGGTGTCCGAGGTCTTTCCCCGGGGCTTTGGGATAGGCTCCCGATGCAGATTAAGGACTGGGGTTGTTGACGGATGACGGGTCCTTGAAGGCCATATACACTTATTTATATTGACAAACGTTGGATTGCTGAGTGCCTCCATTCGACAATGTCTAGTGCGATTCTGAGACCATAGCAACATGCATGGTTTGATCCTGTCGACGGGATGAGATGGCTATATGTGGATAGGAAGCATACCAAGTCCCACGAATGCTCCGTTGGTACCGATGACTTCATGGAAAGAGGAACGTGCTCAGCTCTATAGTTAGAGCCACGAAGCACTAAAATGGGCGTGCTGTGTGGTCGTCGCCGCTGTCGCCGTTGCCCGTCGATGATCATTATCGTGCATCGTCTATCGCAATGGACAGCCGCAGCTGAACGTCGTGGAAGTCATATCTAATCGGTCGAGGAACCCGAAAAGAATCCGAGGTCATCGAAATCGAAAAGTTCTATGGAGCACGGCTACGTACAAGTACGTACAACAAGGTTGCAGTGCTAATTTTTCGACGAGCAGCAGTCTGCAAGGGGGAGAGAAGAGCAAGCAACGGGGACGATGAGCGATATAGTTTCACTGAGGTTGAAATGATGAGTGGCATGGCGAGGGCTGGTGTAATGTCGGTTGTGAGTGAGTGAAAGGGTGGAAAGGTGTCGATCGATGAGGTCAAACGTGCGTTATTGAACGTTGGAATGCCGGTAATTGCCGTATTAAGTCCTTGGATAAGCACGTGGACATAGCAAGACGCCCTCTGCGCTCACACTTTGGTGGTGAAAAACAGACAAATTCCGTCAGTATTAAGTCCTTGTCTCACTGTCCTGGGACCTCCCTTTGCCTCCCAGCCAAAGAGGCCGACACATGGACAATTCCTCGACGACCCCCGCTTCCTCCTCCTTCCACCTCTTTCCTCTCTCACCGCCAACCTCATCGTCCTCATCGTCCGCCTCGTCCCCCAAACTCGCCTTCACGCAATTTCCCCGCTCTGAAAGCCCGACAAAGGAAATAGTTCCGCGCACCCTGTCTATCCACTCTCGCTCTCGCTCTTTCGTCGCCGTCGATGATGACCTCAACGATCCCAACACTGCCGAATCCAGCTCTCTCGCATCGTCCTCCTCGTCTCGCAAGCGCAGACGCACCGCGACCCGCGCCTTCACCCTGCCTTCACTACCCGCCATGCCAAATAGCCATTCTACCCAGCTGCAACATATACGCAATCAACTTGTAGAATCATCAAAGACGGTCATACCCCTGTCTCGTCGGTCATCAGAAACTTCTCTCTCTTCAGCCTCCTCGTCGTCACCGGTCACGGAGCACGATCATCAGAATCAGGGCATTGGTCGTAAGGTGGCGGCGTCGCTTCAGCTGTTCAAGGAGTCGTCTCGTTCTCGCTCAGTGAATCTTAGTGACCAGGATGATCTGCCCATTGTTGAGTCCCCCACGTCTGTTCAGCCCTCTTCCGATGTCACAGAAAGGCAGTTTCAATTCGTCAAGCGCTCAGAGTGGCCTGGTCACGAAGCAGCTGCCTCTCGTCGCGGCAAGAGTGCTGTCGGTCCATCCAAGGATGCTGGTCCGGGATCCGAGCGCCCCGCAAAGGAGCGCAAGTACTCATTCGTACGTGATTCAACCCTCGATACTATCTCTCAGTGGCGTGAAGACGCGACTCAGCAGCACGATCCCTCGACTCTCATTTCTTTGTCCAGAGGCAGGCGTCGCGAACGTTTGCAAGACGATGTGCCGCAGGTCCCCGCAAATTCTACCCCCTCCCCAACTACTTCGATTCAGACCGCTTCCCCCGCCAGACCTCGTTCGCATGTGTACCCTCCTTCGCCTTCTCCATCTCGACCGCCTGTGAATCGAATACCGTCGTCTCTCTCTATCCAAAATTTGCTTCTTCATGAAGCCAGTGACTATCCCCCACTCGCCAGCCCAGCGTCACCATCTTCATCCTCGAAATCCGATTCTACCTCTGTATCACGAGTGTCTAACACGACGTCCTACGCACCTTCACCTATCGTCACAACTACAGAACCCCCCGTCCCCCCTCATTCACTCTCCCTGCACTCCCACTTGTCGCCTCCCGCTAATTATCCGCCCTCATTGCTGCCTTTGTCACCGATCGACTCTTCTACTCACTCTCCATGGTCAACCGATGATGATGAT
This sequence comes from Pleurotus djamor, assembly GCA_029747585.1. Lineage (NCBI taxonomy): Eukaryota > Fungi > Basidiomycota > Agaricomycetes > Agaricales > Pleurotaceae > Pleurotus > Pleurotus djamor. The sequence goes on from JAPEVF010000005.1 coordinate 219,449, forward strand.
GACGACGAGTCAACATGGGAAACTGGTTCCGTGACAACTACCACCTCCACCACCTCAGCCAGTTCCTTCCAATTCCCCGACGTTTCCTATCCCAATGCGGAGCCACTTCGCCGTATGGATTTCACCCAAGACCAAAGCCAGCTCAGTCATAGCCATAGACATCATCATCTTGCACATCGTAACCATCTTACTCCCCCCACATCCCATGGCGTCCCCTCGCCTGACGTATCGATGGTGCTTCCCTCTCAAGGCCAGCATGAGCTTCCCCACGAGAGGGGCCGACGGCGTCAGAGAACACTGGAGACACCTGCGAAACCCGGTCCGAGTCATCAAAGGGCTGACGAGGAATACCTTTCACATTTATCCGAACTCCACCTGCCCCATATTCCCCTTCGACCCTTTCGGAATCAAGTTGGCGGGCACAGTGCTATATATAAGTTTACCAAGCGGGCAGTTTGCAAGGTCAGTGCTACGAACCACATACCCAGTTCATGCTCTCTAATTCCATACCATCATCCTATTTTCTTTGTATCTTCTCTTCAGCCTCTGGTGTCGCGCGAAAATTTGTTTTATGAATCTGTAGAGCGCGAAGCTCCGCCGTTACTTGGCTTCATTCCGCGTTACCTTGGCGTTATGCTAGTTAGCTATCGTCGGGTTCCAAAAGGTGGAAAGGGTACCGTTCCCTCTTCGCCGATATCATCCAAGTTCCCCCGCCCTTCATTGAATAAGACGGTTACCGTTGCTGGAATAGACGCCCCCGATGCTCCCTCTCCGCACAGTAATCACTCACTTCTCTGGAAGAGTCACCTTGGTTCAGACGAACCTCAGACACTTGCTCGCGTCGAGGACGTAGGTATCGATCATGAGCCACTTGTAGGTGCCCACGGCGAGCCTACTCAAGACCACGTCCAGCTGGACTCAGTCCCTTCGCCCGATGATGGTGCAGGTGGTGATACTGAGCCCGAGACCGAGACGGAATTGCCTGAAGTAGTGCTTGATAGGAATCGGCATATTATTCCTGAGTATCTGCTACGAAGTGGCCGCCTACGCTCGCTCTCATATTCCAATGTTCATCAGCATGCACGACCGCCTGCGTATGCCAGGAGACGGCTCAGTCGGCTTGGCTTGGATGGGGCAACAGCGTCGAGTCCAGACCTAGGAATTCCCAATAGTGGTGGTTCTCCTGGCTCGTCAGCACCCAAGTCAAGTCCTTTGGCTCATCACGCACCCTCTGGTCCGGTCGATATCTCCCAACCAACCGACGACGACAATAACGTTTCGTTGGATGCTCCTACACCCGTCAACTCTCCCAATCGCTCTGTGCTACGCCACTGCCCTCTCGCCGCTCCTCGACATATGATGGGTCGATCCGTTACCGACACGGTCCCCAGCGCTATGCGTCGTCCAGCACTCGCGGACTTTGGGAATGCGAGTTTCCCTAGTTTCGGTGGTACGGGATCTACGGTGGTCAATACGAGGCTGAAGGATCATGTCTTCAACACGATTTTGAAGCGGATAGGGAGACGCACGGGTGGTCGACTGCGCGCTGAGGTCCGGACGGAGGACGAAGGCGAGGCGCGCAGTCGCCATGAAGGACGGATGAAGAGGTTGAGTGATAAAGTCCACAAGGTCAGGCGGCGGTGGAGCTCGATGAGATTGGGTGGGAGCGACGCTGCGGAGGATGATGGTCACGATGACGATGATGGAAGAGACGCCGATGTTGAGGAGGTTGAGGGCGGTGACGTGTATCCAGTCCCTATTCGTCGGACCCAGAGCGATGGGATGATAGCCAGCCCGACGAAGCTCGAGACATTGGCACAAGACGAGGCGAAGGATAAAGAGATGATGGCGGTATTTGAGATGGACCTTGACGATAACTCACCGCAGCGGGAAGGTACCGGTCCATGGCACAACTCGGCACTCTATCCCAGGTTGTTCACAGATGTCAGGCGCAGGAGCCGATCTAGGTCTGTTGGGTTTCCTATCTCTGGTAACGCCTTGTCACCTGTTCGCAGTCGTGGGATGCGTCTCATGAGTCCACAATCCTCCCATATCTCGCCATCGCCTCGCTCGGCTTCCTATTCCCAACCCCACTTCAGCTCTGCACACGACTCCGACTCGGGCGTCACTCGCCAGAATCACTTCATCCTTATGGAGGATCTAACTGGGCGTTTGAAGCATTCTTGCGTCATGGACCTGAAGATGGGGACGAGGCAGTATGGGATGGATGCCACTCCGTTGAAGAAGAAGAGTCAACGAAAAAAGTGCGAGCGCACGACGAGTAGATCCCTTGGCGTCCGGGTGTGTGGTATGCAGGTTAGTTCGTCTTATCATCGACTTTTCTTGTTTGCTGTGGGGACATGTGTTGTGCTGTCGGTGATTGCTTCCGTCAGCCTTTATAGTCGGCTGCTGGAGCGAAAAGGGCATGAGGAGAACTCTCACATGAGTCTCTTAGCGCTTGATTATGGGCTATCCTAGGCAGGATAAACATATATGGGTTCTTGCAGTGATATGACAGCTCGATCTGTATGTGTATCTGACACATTTACTTCGTTGTCAGCGTCGTTGTTGTATCGTTATCCCGGTCTTGTTTTCTATTCAATTGCTTCCCCTTCCAGAACACCATGCTGACTTCGTTCCTTTCCATCCAGGTCTGGAATCATGTGACGCAGTCATACACCACACAGGACAAGTACGCCGGACGTGATGTTCGCCCTGATGAATTCGCTTCGGTCCTGTCATCATTCCTGTTCGACGGCGAGCGCCTTTTGGCCTATCAAATTCCGGTCCTGCTCCAAAAAATATACAACCTAGCTAAGATTATCAACCGCCTGAATGGGTATCGCTTTTACGGATGCAGTTTGCTCCTCATCTACGATGGTGATCGTGAGTCGCAGGAAGCGTTCAAAGCCTACTCCCAGGAACACCCTTCCTCGCGAAGCAAGCGTGGGGAGTCCCTTGAAAGGCAATCAGCGTCGCGCCACAAGTCTGCTATGGGCAGGGCGGATGGCCAGGGTAGACTCCGCCGTTCTCATAGTGAGGATCTTCTCGCCGGCCCGGTAGCCAAACGCTCCAGCGGACTCAGAAGGCGGGGTGAGGTCAACGTTAGGATTGTCGACTTCGCGCATACGACGACTGGACGAGACTGGCTGCCCTACCCCGACGCCTTCACGGCGAACAAAATTCTCAGCGGCCAACACGGTATCCCTGACGCCGATATCACATCTAGCTCGAAAGGGTACTGCGCCGAGGTGGACCCCGAGAGTGGGCGTATTTATGCTCGTTTCCCCCCACATTACCCCGACCAACCTGATCGAGGGTTTCTATTCGGCTTGAAGAACCTGGCGTCTGCGTTGGAGCAGATCTGGAATGATGAGCGAATCAAGCGAATCAAGTCAGCGCGCGATAAGACTGGGACGGACAGAGAAGAATGCCAGTTATCGCCATTGCCTGTGGATGGGAAAGAGATCTTTGATGAGATCTTCGAGTCAGGGGATGGTGAGGACACGGGGATGATATCGACCTGAGAATTTTGTACATTTTTTTTNCTTGATCATCACATTTTTTTTCGGGATGTGTTTCCATTGCGCCTCACTCAATTGCTATTGCTTTGTCGATAATAACCTATTATTTATACCTGCCATATCCTCTTTTACTTCTGTAGCCTATACTTCGTACTCTTCTTATGCATATGTGATAGGATAGTCACAATAATCAGTTGAACTCGGTCGAACGAAACGGACGAGTTTGGGCCCAAATGTCGATCCTCCGACGCACGTTCGTCAACAAAGCTGGAAGTACAAACTCCGCGAAGGTCAGGTCGTGGGAAACACCTACCACTTGCATCGACCAGGGTCCTTTACTCCTTGACCACCTTCATCCACATCCACGACATGCTGCTCGTCGCCAACGACTGAAAATCAACTGGATGGACACTGAACTCAAGTGCAACAGGCTTACTTGCCGGCGCGTCCTCACAGACAGGGCTGTTGTCGTCAGTACCACCAGTTTTTCCCCTACTTCTTACGAGCTAATTTGGTTTAGACCACATGTATGCGCTTCTGATTGCGTATACATCCGTTTTTCTGCTTATATTTGACTCGGTTTAGGCTCACATATATTTTGTGGTATGTTTTCTGCCATGTTTCTTTCATTTCGCTTATTAGTCTGCCCCAGTGGATTGTGCGAACGAATTATTCAATGCTTCAAGATTATGCCCTGGTTAGCCTAAAGGGTCGTTCATTTCGGCGTGCGCATGCTTAAATCCCGTTTAAAGCATGCGAAACGTCTCTAACTGAACCGTGAGTCGAGATGAGATCATTGTTTCAGGAGGGTCAAATTGACGGCGTCGCCAGAGACGATGTTGTTGTAAGTGACGCGATACCTTTGCACCCACCTTCGCCTGATGACTTGCCACCTTAGGTCTCGTCACTACACCCATCGAATGACTACAAAACGGTAAAATTACCCATGCTTCTCGATCACCTGAGTCTCAAGTATCACAGTCAGTTTTGTCTGGTTTGACTCCGTCGATCGTTATGGAAGTCTGTACACGGTATGAACTGCTTCGTTGAATGGTTCGCTTTCCACAAATCCCTAATTTACATTTCTCTGAGTAAAGCGCTATTTCCTTTTGGCAATACCAGATACACCAGGAGAAGTGAGCCCACCGCCCACCGACACCATCTTTTCACCTTTAAAACGTATCTTGGCAGTGCCTTTCAACAAGCCGTTGTTCGTAATGTCAATGACAAGAATGCCCAACTACAAAAGCAGCTTGAGAATGTTGTTCGAGAAGGTATTTATATATCAAAAGTTCGCCCGGTAGGTCGCTGAAAGTCTATTTTGGCAGCCAACGCAGAGATAAGTCTCTTGACGAATAAAGTCACAGGTATGGTGCATCATCTCCTAGGAGGTATGCGCATATACACGAGTCCGTATCTAGAACTCGAACGCGATCTTGAGCTTGAACGTCGCAAGGTCCGGGACCTCCACGATGCGTCTAGAGAACGTGACAAAGAGTACCAAAAGCTAAAGGTATTCAAATCTCCGGAACATCGCTTGCTGCCTCTTAGCTTTTGGTTTTTAGGCCCAGTTCGACAAAATCAAGCGCAAGGCATTACTCTCAGGGGATGGGAAGGGTGTACCCATGGGCGTAGGGTTAGACGGTAATGCGGGTGGTAGGATTGCTACTGCCCAGAATGCCAACCTTCCCTTCAATGTCGGTGCGGTTGTTGGCGAGATGCAAGCTAATGGGGTACGAATTCTTCACTTTCACATTCAGATTATCATGATTGACACCCTCAATCAGATACAACGAACTCCGTTGGTGGCTCGAAACGGCGGTGGTCCATTTATGCCTCAGAACACCATGGCTACTAACCATGGATGGAACCAACCAGCTGTGAACCAGCGGAGAGCGTTCCCGGCTAATAGCCATCGCACAGGATCTGACAGATCTGAAAGTGCTAATGAAATCGAAAATATTCTCTTGGCTGGAAGTAATCACCGCGAAGGTGTATGGCAGGCTGCCGACCAAAGCAGAGGAAGGTTGCCGATGATTCAAACCACTGGGAATAACAGAGGTCTGGCTACTTGACTTAATCCTTCTTAGCGAACCTTGACGTTGGTCTTCTAGTGTTCGCGCCAACTTCGGTGAAACGAGGGTTTAGACCAGCGATCCAGCGATGATCTCACGAAGTGAGTGCCGAGGACTGGTCAATTATGATTACACGCATTGTGACTGATTTACACGTATAATACGAGATGCGATGACGTACTTAGCATAAACGAAAGAAGAAAGAGATTGTATCAGCTAGTCCATGGTAGAGTAATGAATGAAGAAAAATCCAAGACAGGAGGATAATAGTTTAGGTTTCGGAATGATGCATAGCGTGAGCGTTGAGACGAAAATGTAAATGATTACTGGTGAGCCGACGAGATGAATCAATGGAGGCGAATGGTCCCGTTCTTCTCGTCTTCTAGATATTGACCGATCGCTACCATGTCTTGTCCAGCCCGGCGTAGATAGCCAGCCAATACGTCTCTATCTGCGTGCGGAAGGAGATCTGCAAGTTTATCAACTTGACGCAAGAAATCGGGATCAGGTCTGATATCAATAACTTCGTCACCGGATGATGGAGCGCGTTCCTGGGGTCGGGCTAACATCGTATAGCTTCTGTGGGGTGCACGCGAGCGTTCAACAGATGGTGATCGTGTCGTGTCTAGGGACGATGATGAATTGCTCATTGGAGGCGAGATCATGATCGTAGAAGCGCGGGCCATGCGATTCGGGGGAGCCCGTGGGCCACCAGGAACCGAAGGGTTGTTGGCGAGATGAATGCTTCGTGGATGTGGGCTCGCATCAGGTCGTGGTGTAGACTTGATAAGCCTGTTGGGTGGTTGGACAAGCGTGCCCTGGAGAGGACGATCCTTTTTCATACTCGTTCTCCGGCCTAAGGAAGCAAAAAATCCTGGCTTCGAAGATGTCGGTGATACAAGGGTCCTTATGGATGACGGTGAAGCGCTGACGATGGTCGAAGATCGGCTGGGTCCTTGTAGGGCGAGTGAGGGATATGGAAGAGGAGGAGGGGATGTAGGAGGTAAATCTTGGGACGGGCGGAAGGAGAGGTCCGTAGCAAGCGTTGCGTCCGCTCGTCTTGGAAAGGTCACCTCAGAAGTCATGGAAGACCCTGAAGTATGTCGAATTTGGGGTGCAAAGGAATGCGAGGGAGATGCGGACAGTAAGCTAGCTCGTTTCCTGGGACTACTCGACGCTGTGGAAAAGGGAATAAATATCTGCATAACAGGCATATGTCTGGAGCGTACCTGCTTTCCCAGCGAACAGCCAACCAGCCAATCCACAATCACAATTATACAGTTCATTGATTTTAGCGGCATATCCAGCACACCGCTCCACAGCCGTCCTCATATTCGTTACATCTCCACAAAACATGGCTGGAGGATATGGTGAGACAAATTTGACGCGAGGTCGGTGAATAACAGGGGTCGTGAATTGTTGCTCGGGAGTGACAGGCGTAGAGAGCGGTGACGGGGAGGGAGATCGTGACGATGTTCGTGACAGCCGTGAACGTGACAGATTACTGCTAGTTGACGAACGCTTAGACTTCGGAGAGGGAGTACGAGGAAGAGTTGAGAATCGTTTTAAACCTGCGGTCCAGCTAGTTCGAATACTCTTCGGCGGAGGACTGGGTGTAGGGCCACGATCAGAGTCAGACGCATCCTCAGACGAGAAACGAGGCATTTGGGTGGTTTCATTATCAACAGCGGGTGTAGCAGGTGCAACATTTATGCTAACCCAATCACCCGGGGGAGGCGCATCTGTTTCAATCGCTTTGGGTCCGCTTCTGGATAGTTGAGACAACCCAACGACGCTCGACGTTAGTTTGGGAGTGTATTGGAGCAAAGAAGGCTCGGAGTTAGGTGAGTGACGTTTATCAATTGGTATTTCATCAATCCGAGGGGTGGTCGTAGCATCGATTTGCAATGATGGGGAAACACCATGAGTACGCACGGGCGTCGAAAGCGCTGAGCTAGAAGAGTCCGTCGAACTCCCTGCGGAAGGAGGAAATGCGCCCTCTCTTATGTGGATCGGCTTGTTAGAAGCGATGTGTGAACCTTGCACTGCGGTAGTCGAGCTTGATATAGTATTACTATCAGTGATACAGATCATACGCCGAATGGCATGACAACGAGATCACTCACAGAACACTATTAGACTCTCGATGGTGCGGAGTAGCGACGCTTGTCAAAACCGAAGCAGGAGCCCTGATAACAGGACTGGGCGGGAGTCTGCTAGCAAGAACGGCGGAGACGGAGGGAGGGAGTTGCAATGCCTGTTTGACGGCAGCAAGGTCGCCCTTGGGACGCGTAACTGGAGGGGAGTGGAGGCGGGGAGGTCGAGGGGGTGGAGTAGAGTTGGCATCGAGGCCAAAAGCCTTCGGAGGTTGAGGAAGAGGACCAGCCTTGGCATGTAAACCTGTGGACAATTAGTGGGCGGAGAGGAAGACGAATAGGATAGACAAACCAGGTTGGTAGTGAAGGTATGATGCAGGCGGAGATGTTGGTGGAGAAATCAGAGGGGAGGAATTGCTGGTGGCAACTGGTACGGCAAAGCGAGGGGAAACGGGGGAGAGAACGCTATTCAGGTTCATGACTACCGGAGGAGCCACAGGCGCGCCGATCTGTTTCTCTTGACCTATTTCTGGTGTAGGAATAGGTTTGGTGTCACGGCGTGCAGACTGGGTGCTTGGTGTTGTCTGCGCAGAAGAAAGGTTCCTTCGAAAGGAAGAGTCAGATGCATCAGAAATATGTCCGGGGGAAGGAGAGCGTGTTTGTGGATGGGCTACAAGGGGTTTCAACGCGGCCTGAGCGGTCCCATTACTAAAGATTGTATTTGCGTCGCGAGATGACTTGTGACGAAGGTTCGGGGACGGGGCAACCTCTGATGCCGAACGATGATGCCCAGTGGCAGAGTCTGCAATTGAAGAGTGATACGTCTGAGTTCTCCCAGGAGGTCGTTCAACCGATACAGTGACTATGGGGGCCGTTGGAGGCGGAGTCAGCTGTGTATAGGTGCGTGCTGCTGCGTCGGGAGGAGCCATCAACGCCAAGCCGTCCAGTCGCGTGTTGAGTCCGCGTCGCGAGCGAAGATTGTGGGGAGAGTCTGGGGATTCGGCCTCACTGACAGCGTGTAGGTGCTTGCTATCAACAGCGGGAGAATCAAGCTGTACTATCGCGAGTCTTCTTCTGTCCTCCCCTCCCTCTGAAGGAACACTGGATCGACGCCTAACTTTGTTGGTCGAGGAAGACGAGGGCGGTGTTGCTGTCGTCCGTGAGCCGTCTGAAGGACTGGCCAAAGGAGAATCTACCGAGTAGTCAGAGGATGAGGAAAATGATGAGTCGACAGATGATTCTCTTTTGTGATGCTGCAGTCGCACGGTATCTGACTTGACTGGGCTAGGCGAGCGTCCACGACCATCATACGCGTATGAGCCCTGACCAGCAAGAGCCGACTGGTAGTACGATAGCAAACGATCCGTACTCGTGTTGTCTCTGGCTAGGACAGGTCGAGCCGTGGCTGCAATAACTCTGATGTCAGGAAGGTACCTCGAAAAAGGGTCCTCAGGAATTATGCACATACGTTGGCCCTGCGTCCTCGAGCTCGCGTGGGTGACCGAGGGGTTGCTCATGCTCGATAAATCGTGGTTAAAGGTAAAGTACGAAACATTCGGCGTCGTCAATTCGCAGTCGTTGAAAAAGGGGACATGGAAGTGCCTTATATTTCTGGAGCCGTCGTTGCTGTGCCACGGAGCGGCTATTTTTCTCCTTCAGCTGCGATTCAACGGCGCTCCCACGTTCTTCAGACACCGCAGGCATTGACCTCACCGAACTATGCCCTACTATGCCCGGACATCCTTCGGTATCTACGCATGTGTAGATACAAACGCAATTAATTCCGTGTCGAGCAACCCTCAAATGCTACCGCAAACGATGGCCGACAGATCAGGATTTAAAGCGACAGGAAACCCCGTAAATTCGCTACATCTGTCATTGGTAAGTATATTCTTGGAGAGCGTGCCTTTCACCCGTCTTTGACAGGATAGAATAGCAGGACATAGGCTTTTATCAGAGGCCAGACGTCATACACATCCAACTACACCAACAGAGGTATCAGTCAAAGTCGATGCTGTAAATTTTGAGTAGGCCATCCTCGCTGCTGCTAGCCAATTCCCTTCGAGTCAATTCGGAATGGCATGGTCGCCAGCTCAGACGGTTTATCTGATTGACGTGAGCAATGCTGTGAAGAGATTAGCACGCGAATGAAACCGAGTATCTAGAGCTTAGAGCTTACGCAGTATCCAAAGTCAATTTCGTCTTCCATTCTGTCGGTGAAGTCACGTCATTGGTGTAGATCAAAATTTCACCGGATTCCAGGCCAATCGATAACACACGCCTTAGAAGCAAAAGGTAAGTCAAAAGGCATCCAACCGAGTACAGTCATTACGACAGACGTACGAGGAATTCGGGAGCGTACAAAACCCTACCGCCGTGGCGGCCTCCTTCGTCTTTATAACGAGCATCGGTGTCCATTTGGTACTTCCTTCGCCGGCTTTGAGACTCCATAATCTCACCTATTAGTCGGCGTCAGCGACAGGAACTACCTTGGACGGGGTATCAATACCGTTTTATCCCGCGAAGCTGTGGCAAATATATCTCCTTCGCAAGCCCAAGCACAGTCCCATATGATGCGACCATGAGACTTGTCAACAACGGTCGGAGCGTAACCTTAGGTGTGGACCCGAATTAGTTCATCAGACATAGAGAAGAGAAGAGAAGTACTGACTCCCATCTTCTTGCAGCGTAGACAGAACCCACGACCTATCTCTGGAGACAGACAAGAGGTAGCGATCATCTGGACTGAACGCGATCCGGGTCACTGTGAGAGTGTGTCCTTGGATCGGAGCTCCCACTGGCTTGAATTTGTCCGTGTCGTAAATCCTGACAACTGCGTGCTCAGCGGAGGTAGCTCGACATGCCGTCGCGATCAAATGGTGAGCATTGCTTGATGCTAGACTTATTGACTACGTTTGTCATCAGATTCGGCGGTGGTCTCATGAAATGCAGAGTGTGGTGTACCTCGTATCCATGCCCAAACACCTTTTCTGTCTCAGGCCAGAGAGTAGAGGATGCGAGTTCGCCTTCGAAGGGACGCCGGGCGGCCGGCCCTCCTTCATTAATTTCAGCCACTGAAAAGAAGGGTGAATACATGAAGCCCATAGCTAAAATGCTAATCAGCGAGAATCACCTTCTGCGATAGCTTTATTGGATAAGCCTAAAGCGGGAACGCTGGCTGCTTGCGGGCGGTGCTGACAAGATGGTTGAGTAACAATCGGGTTACATATGAAGATCACTCACACCGTCGTCAGAAATCTCAGTTATGCCTAGTCCATTGAGATTACTGATGAAAGACTTCGGAGCCTCAAACACACGAAGCACTTTTTCATCGGCGATGCTAACAAACTTCAGCGGGCTTAGGAACGCGACATCGACCATGTCGTAGCCATGCACTTGTGGCCGACCAAGCTCATGCCATGTGACCTTTCCCTCCGTATCCTTCAGAGGACCATGGACGCGGGAAGTTTGGTCTAACCCGGCAGACAAGATGTACTCTCCGCCCGGACTCCAGCAGATGCCTTTAACCGGGCCTTTGTGCCCGCTGATAGCACCGACTTCCGTCCACGTTTCGTCGTTGAAGGTATTCGCGCCTGTATCATCGGGAAAGGTACAACGCCACCGTCTCCAACCACCAGCCCAGCCATGCGCAAGGACCTCGTTTCCATCGTTTCCCCATAATCCTCCGATAAATCCACCTAGCCGCTGGCCTCCTATATCGCCAAACCTTTGCCGGTTGATCCAAATGGAAGAGGCTGACGAACCAGCAACTGAGGATGGAGACCAAAGTATCACAGAGGAATCTGTAGACGTCGAAAGCAATGTCGGTCGACCATCGGGGAGTGTAGATGGTCTCCAAGTGATAGAAGTGATGCCGGCTTCGTGCCCAACCAGTAAGGCATCGAATGTCAAGGAATACTGAGCAGCACTAGCGGAGGATATTCAATAAACGCGAGCAAATGCCAATGTTGAGACGTACTTCCCCCGTTCCGCTTTGACAGTTAGGATATGCCGTTTAAGCGATATTTGCCGACCGCCTTCTTCTGCATCCCCGACTTCGCCGAGAGATGCTTCGAACGCGTCTAAGAGGTCATCACTTAGCGCATCACCCACTACAGCGTCATCTGGTTTCGGGGCTTTTTGAATCAACTCTATATTCCATAGGCGGATGGTCGTATCTTGTGAGGCCGATGCAAGTGTGAGCGTTTCGTCTGAGAGAACTTGAAATGCCAAGCCACGTATCCAGTCTTCATGGCCAGGAAGAGTGAGACTGTGGATAAACTAAACTGACAATGAGTGATGAATCATTTAGTGACACGAAGATGTGATGACGGACTGTTTCGTCCGATCGTGTCCAAATCTCAATGTTTCTATTTGAGCCACCGATTGCAAGGATTAGCACTGACGGAGAAAAGTGAGTTCAGAGCAAATTCGCGAGGTTTGTCGGGTTACCANTTGATTGGGGTAGGTAAGAGACAGATAGGGCCATCGGATATTTCCCTCTCAAATCGAGCACTTGTGTTTCGGATAAAGAGTCTTAAAGGCAGCCCGCATAAGTCAAGGACGTTATAATAGAGAGAGTGGGGAGAATGTGTACGAACGGTCATCTTGGGGTGCGTTTAGTCGCCAGACCTTCACCGTCGCATCCGATGAACCAGTCAAAATCAGGGAAGATGTGTCTTCTTTCAATTCCAATGAAGATAGTGTCGTTATGGCGCTCCGATGTGCTGTAATGGATGACTTCAAGAGCCACTACTAGGGAAATTCTGTATGAGCAGCAATGACGCGGGTGGAATGCCACTTGCTTGGTTGGTATCAGACTTTGCCCATATTTTGAGGACCCCTTGGTCGTCTGCACTCAGGAGAAGCGAGTCTGACAGGAACTTCGTAGTAGTAACTAGGCCTTGATGACCTGCCAATGTCTGCGACACGGAAGGATCGGCGTTGTTCTAGAAAAGTGGTCAATTAGGCTTTTAGCAAGGACAGGGCATCGAGAAAGGTACCGATATATCCCAGAAGGCTATCAGGTTGGACGAGCCGAACGCAATTGACGATGTAGGGGAAATANTTCGCTGCATAGGAGTGTCTGTTTATCGACGCCGATATATAGACGGTGGAGGCCATAATGACAAAGTTTTTCAGAGGGTTGAGATTATCTGCGTGCATCTAATCTAATCTCTAACACGCTTTACGGTCACGTGGCGATTAGCTTTCACGCGTCACACCAGTTGGTTCATTCTCAACCTTTCTCAAGACTATCTTCAAGACACCCGCGCCTCCTTCCATAACGCTCTGCTCATAACACTCATTTGGCGGGAGAAACCTTCACTTTGCAACGAATCTCGCCATGGTCGCTGCTGGATCTATCACGGTCGCAGGTATTTCCGTTTTTGTCCCTTTGGACAATTACCTTTAGCTAACCTTTCCATTAGTCCGAGTACGACCACCCACAAGCTGGGAAGCTGCTCGACTTCCGGAAGCCTGCTACGACACATCGATTCGCGGAGACGCTACCTTCTCAGTACCCATACGCCCAGCTGCCAGTAACGCGCCTTTAAGAGACATTGTCCAGATTGTGGACGACAGAATACTCACTTTCGACCCCGATGAGAAGGACCAGGCGAGGGCTTTTGTTGAGAGAGGCTTCGTACCACCCGGAACCAAACGATACAAAGACAGACGGTTCATGTTCGACCGAGTCCTTCGAAACGACGTAACACAACATGACGTTTACGATGCTACCACCCGACCATTACTACAAGGCATTCTGGATGGATACAATGCTACAGTGTTTGCTTATGGTGTAAGTACCAGAGGTCTTGAATTAACTTAGCCATCAATATCCTGAAATCTTCCTCAGGCGACGGGATGTGGCAAAACGCACACCATCAGCGGCACTGATGATGACCCCGGAATCATATATCTTACAATGGCGGACTTGTTCCAGCGTATCGAGGATAGAAAGGAAGATTGGAACATCGAAGTGATGTGCACGTTTCTCGAGATATACAATGAAGAAATCCGCGACCTCCTTGCGGAGCCTGGGACGCCCATGCCCCGAGGCGGGCTCTCCATACGAGAAGACAAAACCGTCAAAGTCGTTGGTTTAACGGAGCTTCGGCCACGCTCGGCGGATGAAGTCAAGCAGATCGTCTTGCAGGGGAATCTGCGTCGCACACAAAGCCCTACCCATGCCAACCAAACCAGTTCGCGTAGCCACGCTGTTCTTCAGGTGCACGTCATGCAATCGCCCAGAACACCTGGGCTAACGGAACAAAACACCGTTGCAACGCTCTCCATAATCGATCTGGCTGGAAGCGAACGCGCTGCTGCTACCACCAATATGGGCCAACGGATGGTTGAAGGGGCTAACATCAACAAGTCATTGTTGGCGTTGGGAAATTGTATCAACGCTCTCTGCGAGAGTGGCGGGGCAATTCGACACGTTCCCTACAGAAACAGCAAGCTCACGCGGTTGCTAAAGTTCTCTCTTGGTGGTAATTGCAAGACCGTGATGATCGTATGCGTTGCCCCAACTTCTAACCACTTCGACGATACACACAACACTCTAATTTATGCCGAACGCGCGACGAAGATCAAGACGAAGGTCGTCACTCGCAATGTTGTCAATGTCGATCGACATGTTGGTCGCTATGTGGAAGCTATCAACCGTCTCAACATCGAGATTGCCGAGTTGAAGGAGAAGCTGGCTGGGAAGCGGGACAAGGAGAATGAAATTCAGGAGCGGAGGAGGGCCGAAGCTCGAGCCGAAGTGGAAAGGGCGAAGAATGACCTAGACGTCAAGATTGAACGAAACAAACCTTCCATTCGGGATGGTGCAATGTGCGCAGGAAAGCTTACTGTGGCAAAATCCAAACTATCTGCCATCAAGGACCGACTCTCGCAAATTGACGCGATTGGCACATTGTCTGCTGATTTAGAAGCGGAGCGTGCTCTGCTGCGTGTCCTAGCAAGTCCAGAGGAAGAAGCTGTGAAGCCCGGCTCGAGCCTCAATGTCAAGCTTCAACGATCCTCCAATTCCAGTGCCATGCTGGAGGCGACCCTCTTGGCCGCGTCTGAACGCAAATCGGAGAAATTGGACGCGATTAGCGTGGACAACGTCAAATTGGACTCGAAGTGCAAGAAAGCCGAGATTGAGAGGATTAAGGCCGAGAGTGAGAGGGATGCTATGAACGAGGCTGTATGCGATATGGCGCAAGTCGTGGTCACGTTGATTGGCATTCTTGGACGTTGTACTGTGATGATTGGCGATGCCGCTAGGAGACTTGATGCCACCGATGGCGATGACTCCGTCAAGGCCGTCGCGGGCCTCCTCAATACGTTGAAGAAGCAGAACGATGAATCCTTCAAGGGATTGATTGGTCATTCCACGGAAGGTTACACAATGAACGACACATCACTCGATGTATTCACCGGGTATGCAACCAACTTCAAACGAAGAGTTAGCTCTGGTCCGGCTGTGCTACATAATCCCCCAGGAAACTCGCGAAGGCTCTCGGTGTCTTCTGGCTCATCTAGTACGACTTCCCTGTCTCCTCGACGTGGGCACAGAACTCCTCGAAAGTCCTTGCGCACGAGTTTGACTTCACAACCATACCGCCGCGTGTCTAACGAGAAAAAGACCGTTAAACAAGTCAAGAATGTCCAATGGAAGGATGAAGCCGGGAGGGGTGAACTAGACGATAGGAGCCCGAAAGCCAATTCTACTACAACCACTGCTGCCGCCGCTATCATCATTACACCAGGGACACCGGACCTCGGTGACACACTGACAGTACCGTCATCTGGAGCTGACAGCCGCTCGCCGTCACGGGCCACGTCCATCGCTGGCTCTGAGAGTGATTGGGAGGACGAGAAGACGGACGACAGTGTTACTGTCAGCTTCTTGGCATCGTCCCTTCCACCGTCTACAGGGCGTTCTGGAAGCAAGCTGTCCCATGGAAGTCGTCTTGATGGGAATTTCCTTCGGATGAAGCCAAGTCGGGCTTCAACACTGGGCAGTCTGATGGAGGACTATGAAGGCGAAACCGGGTCCCATCGGCATCATCCTCTTGCAGACAGAAGTATGAACCAATTAGAAAATTCTCTTGTCATACCCAAGGGTCGGGATCGATTGCTGGGTAGTCCTCATAGACGCGGTCCTTCCTCAACGGCACATGGGGGTGCCTCTGCGTTGAACCGCAGCGCCAATGGGCGGAGGCGATCGAATGTCGGTATTGGGCGGAATGACAAAGGCAGACGTCGTTCAAGTTTGATACCCCAGTTGTCCCCGCAAAGCCGAGCGAAAATTGAGCAAGAGGCCCCGATCAAGGACCCCATCTCTGGGCCAAAGAGAATCGCCTTATCATCACCGAGCAAGCGAAGCAAACGTCTGTCTCTGACTGGTTCAAAGACAATGTCGTTCCGAAGCAAGAACAACAACGTGCTTGGCTTGCCTCTAGAACCTAGCTCCAGTGTCGCTGACCTCAGTTTCCGAGGCTCTTCGAAGCCTACTTGGAGATAGATGACTTTTTTCTGTTGTGTCGTTTCCCATCTCATCATGTAACACTTGTGTATGTTTGTGTCCTTAGTTTTATGTTGTCATTATACCTCGCATCGCTATCAGTAACACGTAGTTCGTTTCTCGACTCTCAGATTCCATGTCATGAAGGATGTCCTCTAATTCATGGATGAATAATAATCATGAATATGCTGTGTATATAGTATGCAATCGACGAGAGTGACGGTGAGTTCCTCAAATTACTCGTTTGACCTCAAAGAACGACTAAATTGACATGAGAAGGGGTCGATGATGAGAACGGTGAATAACCCACCTGTAAGTAATAGACTTGGAAAGCAGCAACGAGGAAAATGAGAATGGTCTGAAGAATTGACCACCATTTGACCCGGGAATTTGTCGATTCAGCTGTATTACGGTGTGTGCGTTCCCGAACGACGATGTATTCTTGTTCGTCCTTGACTGAAGTGAGACCGGTAGATAATGCGCGAATTTCGCGCTCAATGGGTGCAACGACATCAGCTGGGAAACATCTAGTCAGGCGAAGGGGTTGGAATATGGTGAGAGGAGATTTGTACCATCATCGGAAACGTATATCACGCCATGCACGTTGAAACTGGAAGACGTGAGCGATTGAACATCTTTGGGTCAGGTGGAAACTCACCTAACAAGCTTGTCCGCGATTGCGCTCATTTGATTTGAGAAGCAGTACTCAAAGCGGCCGTCACTTTCAGCGGTTACGCTCACTGATCCAGTGGACTGTCTAATTTGCTTTGCTAGGATTTTACCCGCGGGGTCGGCTAGCTAATTAGATTTCAGTATGGAAAGTCGGAGGCAATCCGAACAACATAACGCACCCAGAAATCGATGTCAAGGTGACCTCCTCCTCCGACTTGATATGTGACTGTCATCTAACATACATTGTCAGTAATGTACCACCAATTCGCGGTTCTACTGACTTTGTCATTTTTATGGAGGTCTTCAAAGAAACACTCTTTCTTTCCAGCATTGACGTCAATCATGTGGGCGGATACGAGAGTCGCGAAGTAGAATATGCATGCCCAGGCAAAGAGACATGATGTGGGTAGCCGTAGCATTGGAGGACAGGGTTCTGGTGCGTAGAAGGAATTGTGAGTCCACTGTCGTGCGTGTCAGACTCGCTTGCCACGAAAGTCGTGCACGTGTACGGGTGGCACAGGGGTAGCACTCGACTTACGCCCAACTTGCGTGTCAAGACGCCAAACGCAGCCTCAACGCACCGCCATGAAAAAGTCCAACACCTTTCTACTTTCTACCACCGTTCATTCTTATGTCAGAAACTCTTTTTGAAGGGTGGGCTATCTGCTTTCTTCCTAATAGGAAACCACAATGCTGAATGAACACCAACAGAAGCGCAAAGTTGTTCCGGTTCAATGATATGACAGCAACATGGATCGATTGCGATAAAGGAGACATCGTCCTTCTTGGTGATGACCGCCAAACTGGCGTCACACCATACATCACAATAAAGTTGGTGCGAGACCGCCAAGTTTGGTTGAATCATCCAGGTAGGTCCCTTCGGAAATTTGGTCGAATCTGGCGCGCTGAGAGCCCGTGTCGTTAGTAACGACAGAGATGCAACTCAAGCCCAACGTTTCAAATAAGGACCGATCATTCGTATGGAACACGGTAGCTGATCAAAGCACCAGCGCCGTCCTCTATCACAGGGAGACTGTCGCCATCAGGTTCAAGCACTCGAAAGGCAAGTCGCTTTCGCAGAACACTGGCAGAAACAACCTGACGCAGTGAGGATAGATGCCGCTGAATTTCTGAGGGCAATAAACATTGCAAAGGAGCGTGCTTTAGTGCGACTGCAACCAATACTTGCACCAAATCAAGGAGACACTCCGAAAGGCAGTGCGTATGGATACAAAGGTCTAGATACTCTGCGGCAGCCTAAGAAACCCATGTCTCTTCGTTTTCGTCTTGTTCGTAAATTCTTTCGCAAGGAGCCATAGTACTTGGTGCAATCGAGTTCCCTTCCTTCTGAATCCTCGTACCGTTGGCCGAAGAGCCCCTGGGGGCCCTAATCCACTCCATCACGTGATGATACCATCGAGTGCGATTTTGATTTCCTCTGGTTTCTTCTTCACTTGTCACTTTCAGTTTCTTCACGCCCAATTACTACCATCATAGCCATGGCCGATAATACGGATCCCCTCGCACCAAGAGTATGTACATCTCTTCATCGCCGTCATCCGCCCCTTTCAGCCGCTTTGACACCTCTGGACACACGACTGATTGGATTTATCTCTTTGATCCTCTTAGGAAGAAGAGCATGACCCTCATTTCGAGCCGGTCATCAAGCTCACTGAGCAGGTCGAAACAAAGACCATGGAGGAAGACGAAGATGTTCTTTTCAAAATGTGCGTCCTGACTACTTAACGCGCTGATCGCCATCGATGACGATCTCCAATCTTGTTTTTCTATCATCGCACACTCACGCATATATGAACCAGGCGTGCCAAACTCTTCCGATTCGACGCTGCTGGATCAGAGTGGAAGGAAAGAGGAACGGGTGATGTCCGTCTCTTGGCCCACAAGGAGACAAAGAAAGTCCGACTGGTAATGAGACGTGATAAGACGCACAAGGTTTGCGCCAATCACATAAGTAAGTAGATCGTGACGTATCTCCCCCGGGTCCGTCTTTTTGACGTGTACTACAGTTTCCAGCGATATGCGTCTTCAACCCAACATCGGTTCCGACAGATCTTGGGTCTGGAAGGTTGCTGCCGATTATGCCGAGTCTCCTCCAACTGCTGAAACGCTGGCTATCCGCTTCGCAAACGCTGATAGTGAGTAGCTTGTCTTGCAAAGTCGCCTCCGAGAATTCATGAACTACTTAGACGCCGGAGAATTCAAGAAAGCCTTTGAAGACGCACAGAAAACGAATGCTGGTGAAGCTCCCGCCGCTACCCCCGAAACAGAAGAGGCTGAGGCTAAGGCTGAGACTGAGGAGGTGAAAGAAGATGAACCCGAGGCTGAGGAGAAGAAGGAAGCAGAGACGAAGGAAGAGAGCAAGCCGGAATAAACGTACACTCGCGGAGTCTCCAGACATTTTCTTACATTACCTCCCCACATGATGATCAACTAGTTTTTGGGCGATCTAGCAATGAAGCGACAACCTCAGTCTTTCTTGTGTTTGGGGGTGGATACACGTCAAGTGACCGTCTAAGTTACAGACATAGCACATCATCGGGCTTGTGCATGTGAAGCTCCATGTTCAGGGATTAGTGGATGCCTCCTCCGCTGCCCATGCTGCCCAAAAAGCAGCGCCTTCACCTCGCGACCAGTACGACGGTGATTCCTCTCCTCGGACGGTGGTATCCTTAATTAGTACATGGCGAATATTCTGAGAAAAGGGGGAACCATCAGCCATACTAAGCGTATTAGGTGCAATGTACAACTTACGGAGCCACTATGAGAGGACATGGAAAACGATGATTAAGGGGTGATCAAAAGTAGCTTGCGTCACTCACGGTACTTCGTACATTGAATCTAGCAAAATCCTTTCCTTGGAGGACATCAACAAGAATTTATCTTACACCAGGGGATTGTGCTCACCATAATTGCTCTAAGGCCTCTCGCACCCCCACCAAGAACCACTGCCTTGCGACAAATCTCGTCCAAGGCAGCGCTGGTGAATCGAATCTCGACACCCGAATAGCCGAAAAGGGCCGTGTATTGCGATACAAGCGAACCTTTTATTTCAGTGAGAATACGCCGGAGGTCGTGGACGCTTAAGGGAGCAAGGGTAGTCAAAGAGGGCAGTCGGGAGATGAACTCCGGAATGAAACTAAAAAAAAAGAAATGAGTATAATGAGGAAGCCAGAGGCATTCGGATGGTACCCGTATTTGATCAGATCTACACAGTAACGGTCAGTCAGTATTAAGAAGGCGAAATTATATATTGACCTGCTGTGTCTACCAGTTCCATAGGGTCTGAAGATGTCCTTTTGTTTGACGTAAAGAAAGGCAGGAAGTTGCCGCCTANTTTTTTTAGACGCGTCGACTGGAAGATCGGCAGTGAAACCAATTGACTAGGCTATCATATCAGAAAGGAGGGGGTACGGTCGCAATGCATTACTTACCCCTTTGGCAACTCGACGCTTAATGATGGTATCCAATCCAACGAAGGCACCACTCAAGATGAACAGGACATTCGAAGTGTCGATGTGGTAAACGTCAGGTCTAGCTGAGAGAAAAATGAGAAGGACTTGGTGATTTGGTAGATGGAACGTACGTCCACTCATTCCACGCTGCCCTGGACGTGTTCTGCCTTGTGCATTGAAAGGTGGACCGGGGAGCTCAGCTTGAGCACGATTTTTGGCACTGACAGAAATGACAGAGCCTTCCATCATTCTGAGCAAGGCCTGTTGCACCCCTTCGCCCCCAACGTCTCGAGAACCGTCAAGACCGCCGCTACCAGTCTTTCGAGCTATCTTGTCTACCTCATCAATGTAGACAATGCCCATGCTTTGTAAGAAATCAGTGATAACCTTGGAGCGAACGACATCATAAACACGTACCTGGCACGAACTGGATCATAATTGGCCGCTTGTAGCTATAGAAAAGTGTCAGGAGATGGCGGGGTGTCCATATTGCGGAGAAAGACATACAAGTCTTTGAATGGCCATATCGACATCTTCTCCGACGTCTAGAAGGGATATGAAGGGATGTCGTTGACTGTGTAAGCGGACTCACATCCAGCCTATTGGAACGGGTAAGCCCACGAAAGGGGGACGCTAGTTATTAACTTGACGAATACTCACCTGGGTGAACGATGTGGCGTCACTGACTGAGAAAGGCACGTCTAATATCTTGGCAAGAGTCCGAACCAGCAACGTTTTACCTGTAGAGAAGCGCGTCAGCATGGGTAGGTGATATCCCACTTTGCTTTAATACCAGAGCCTGTTGGACCTCTACCCCGCTGTGAGTTGCGAGCCCAAGTAAGGATGGTAATCCACGCAATGTGCTTACATTACGAGGACATTGCTCTTTTCGAATAGCGGGGTGATGGGTTGCAATTGTGTAAATGACGGTCTGATAGGTTGGACATGAGCAGTCGATACACCTTCATATAAATTAGTTGTAAAGCCACAAGGATGGAGAACAAGAGTACCATCACTTTCATTGTCCTCGTATTCATCCCGAGCCAGATCACTGTCCAGATGGGAGTCCATAGAAAACATGTTTGCATGGATGCGCGTATAATGATTGTAGACGCTTGATTATTTATATTTTAGTAAGAAGTGCTAGTAACTTCTGGTGGTCATGAACCGCTCACGCAACAGAAAGGACTTTCTTCGCGTTCTCTTGGCCAACTACAAATTCATCGAGATACTGGACAAGCTAGTAGGAGCCGCATGCAAGTGAGACACGTAGGGCAGAGTTTCGCAGCACTAAGCTAAGTACCTGTCGAGGAGTGGCCACGCCCGTTGGCCGGGAGAATGAGTGCTCAGCATCCCGAGGACTGTCGTATCGGGCTTGGGTATTAAGGGGGCGAGCAAACGTGAGATTTCGAGCACGGCATAGTTGTGATGGGACCCGCCAGATCATCCGAAGACTACTAGGAGTTTCGAGTACCGTCCGGTTCACTCTGAGTCAAGAGGGTCTCCGTGGTCGTGGTCGCCGACGTGGACAGGTCTGCCTCGGAGTCGGGATGCGGCGATTATGATGGTGAGCGTCTGTTTCTCTCAACCTGACAAGCAACTCAAGCGCAAGCGCTCATATTACCTCCTGCCTTCAAAGGATCTTTCCCAACGCCCAGTTTCATCCATGGCTCGACGCTCTCGATCGCGTGAAGGTCGTTATGAAGATAGAGAGTATCGAGAACATGGTGGAAGTTCTTCTCGACGCGACTATTCCAAGGAACGGGGTAGCAAACGACATCGCAGCCGAAGCCGTGACAACGACAGGGAGAGGCACGAACGACATCGGAAGGACCGAAGTAGGAGCAGGAGTCGAAGTAAGGACCGCGAACGTGGGGAGACTGATCACAAAAAGTAAGTTCTTGTTCATGTCCATGCCGCCGAAAGTTTACTGGATCGCTTAGGCGCAAACGCAACAAATCAGCAGAGAGGCGGGCTAGGAAGGAAGAGAAAAAGAGGATACGTGAAGAAGAGGAGGCCCGTCAGGTTGCAGAATTGAGCGTATACAGTGCTACCGACAATCCCTTCCATGACGTTAACCTCGGACAACAATTTCGTTGGCACAAGAAGGCTGAGAAAGAACGCAAGTCCGGTCTTAGTTTGTCGGAAGCACAGCGCAGAGATGCCATACGGCGCCAGGAAGCTAAAGAGGAGTTGGAGCGTCTCAACAGGCGACGCGCTGAACGAGAAGTTGAGCAACGGCTTAGGGAAGAAGAAGAACTACGCATGCAACGCCTACAAGAGTCTGCTCAAATGTCGGAATGGCTGTCGAAAGAGGGCGACTTCCAGCTTGAACAAGAACGGTCGCGCGCAATCATACGCATCAAGGAGAAGAGGGCGAAGGCCATCGACTTCCTTGCATTGAACCTGCAGTACGTTCATCTGTCTGAGGACGACGCCAATACACTCCAAGATGATCCCGGCTTCGAAATTGATCTTGACGAGCCTTACAACATTTTCAACGTGAGTCTGCCACCCCAGTGATTCTTCGCGACGGAAGCTCATCTTTGTTTTAGAACCTTACGACGGAGCAAATACAGGAGCTCCATGATGATATCGACAAGTATCTTAGTCTCGAGCAGGAAGAAATTAACATTGACTTCTGGACGGTTCGTTCCTTGACTTGAGCTCTCTAACCCTGACACGCTCAACTTACCTTTTGCAGAATATGATGGTCGTTTGCAAAGACCAGCTCGAACGAGCCAAAAGGAACGAACGCTTAGGTCTCGAGGCTACTACAGCTGTCGAAAGCGATATTCATGCCATGCTAAACGACAAAACCTATGAAGAGCTCACCTCCTTGCAACGCCAGGTCCAATCGAAGCTGACCAGTGGTGAACCAGTGGACACAGATTACTGGGAAGGTCTTCTTAAAACCTTGCTCGTCTGGAAGGCCAAGGTATGCTCTTTTTTGCAGCGTTCGATCCCGGTCTTAATTCTCGTTAGGCAAAACTGAAAGCCTTGCACGAAGTAGTAGTGAGAAATCGCTTAGAGCAACTGCGTAAGAGACAAAGAGACGAAGCCCTCCAAGCACAAGAGGAGTTGCTGGCTGGTGTAGCTCGTACGGCATTAGCCAATACAGACATCGTCCTTGCCGCCCCGCAAACCTCCCATGAAAAAGAAATACCTCCCCCAGAAGACTTTGAACCTTACCATCGGTCTATGAGTCCTCCAATGTTGGACATCACCAAACTACCCTCGGAAGATCGTCAGATAGATATCATTCTTGAAGATGATGATCGCCGAGCCCTGGTACGTCAAAAAATGCTCCCGTGTTGTTCAATCCGGCTGACAGGTATACAGTTCGTCCAGCGTCGTTCTGTAGCGGCTTCGAGGTTTGTACCTAAAGCCGCTCAGCCAACAGTCGATGCCCCTGTCGAACAAACAAGCAGTGGAGTCGACATTGCCGAGGCTCTTTACAGAGCAGAGGCGGAGCGAGAACTTGACGAAGAAGAGGAGCTGTTCAACCTTGAAGAAAACATATCCCATCCAGTATCGTACAACTGGGAAGATAAATATCGCCCTCGTAAACCAAGATACTTCAATAGGGTACACACCGGCTACGAATGGAATAAGTACAATCAAACGCATTATGAGTACGTTTCTTTCTTACACTTCGGTAGTTTCGCATTGCGCTAACCCTTAATTCCAGCACCGATAACCCTCCTCCCAAGGTCGTGCAAGGATACAAGGTAAGAGACGGGGTTTCAGAAGCCTGTTACAGCCACTAACCTCGCTCTAGTTCAACATATTCTATCCTGATTTGATAGACAAATCCAAGGCTCCTACTTACAAAGTCGTCAAAGAACCAGGGAACGAAGAAACCGTTCTTCTTCACTTCAGCGCAGGTCCGCCTTACGAAGACATTGCGTTCAGAATTGTCAATCGTGAATGGGAATTTTCTCATAAACGGTACGTGGCTTGACTTAACTTTCAAGTATGGCCTAACAATTTTGTGCAGTGGTTTTCGTAGCAGCTTTGATAGAGGCTGCCTTTCTCTCTGGTTCAACTTCAGGCGCAACGTGAGTGAACTATTTTCCCATTTGGTATGTCCTGGCCCAACTAACGATTTGTGGTCTAGTTCTATCGTAAATGAATGTTATCTCGTATGTACTTACAATATCTACAACATGGTGCATCATCTCTCAGGCAAAGCACTCAATAGACACCAGGTTACTACAAATCTAGCACAATGTTGTGCCTCCCTCTAAGCCTCCCTCTAAGGTGTCTATTCTTTCTCCCACTGCAGGTCAAGGTGGCGCCTTGGGCGGTCCCCTCCCTCCTTGAATTGTTCTGGGTCAGTTCTTCTCTCGAGGACACCGCTCGCTGCCTTTACCTGGTATGTCCTCCACATCCCAGTCATGGACCCTATCGCCAATAGCCTCCATTCGACCCAACCCGCCTTCTCGGAAGCCCCATTGCAACTGACCGAACTCTCCCGGAACACGCTGACTTGACCCTCTTTCAAGTAGGTTCCCTATAGTTCGTCGGGTTGACGTCTTTTTACAACTAGTTGAGACACCGTTTTCTCGATCATATCCCAATGCGGAGTCTCCTCGGGAACAATACATACATTCCTGCTTGACCACCTGAAGTCCAATCCTGGGTATCTTATCTCACCTTCTCTGCTCATCCTCGTTGACGGCCAGTGGAACCACACTCACTCGAAATACTCTTCTCTCTCGTCTCGTTTCCCTTTACCATCTTCGCAAACTTTGTCTGATACCGCAATTTCAAAGTTTGGCAAGTTAGCTCTGTACATCCTTGATACCGAACTTGTTTCCTGTTTCGCAATTGCTCCCTCGGTGAAGGCCTGCGGAAACCCCGAGACCGCCTAGATTAGATAGCAGTGTAAATAAACCGATCAGCAGTGTTGATAATCATTGCGTGCGTGACTCGGAGTCGTAGTGACTACGCGCTTGATAATACGACCTCTCTTTACGCTTCCTTCCATACCATAATACTGGCATACCATTCTCAATAATCTAACGCGAATCCATGGCTACTTCCTCAAGTATGGCCAACCAGATGGACGTCGATGAGACCGCAATCGACGAAGGCCTGTACTCGCGACAACTGTAAGTGAAGCTCCAAGCGTGGACTGCGTAATCCAGCTAATGACTCGTCCTTTAGATATGTCTTGGGGCACGAAGGTACATTCAATGTCAACATATGGTTGTGAAAGTTGTGATCAGCGCGAAATCTTAGCAATGAAACGCATGGCTGTCTCTAATGTTCTCATCGTCGGTGTCCAGGGCCTTGGTGTCGAGATCGGTGAGGCAGGACGCCTTCTCTGCCCCCGATTGAAAGAACTGATGTCGTTTTAGCTAAGAACATCGTGCTTGCGGGCGTGAAATCTGTGACTGTCTATGATCCCGAGCCCGTTACAATACAAGACCTTAGCTCTCAAGTAAGCGGCTTAACTCATGCATGTGGTCCCAATCACGTCTAATCTGCGCAATAGTTTTTCCTCAGAGAAGATGACGTTGGAAAATCTCGTGCAGATGCTACTGTGCCGCGCCTCTCTGAACTAAATGCCTACGTACCCGTCCGCAATCTCGGTGGCAGCCCCGGGCAAGAGATATCCGTAGACTTGATACAAGGATTCCAAGTAGGCCCAATATTGGTTTGATCCACGATTAACAAACTAAATCGGCGCGTGGTATAGGTCGTTGTTTTATGTGGGGCGTCCTACAAGAAACAGCTTGAGATAAACGATTGGACACACAAGAATGGTGTCCATTTTGTCGCCGCTGAAACGCGTGGTCTCTTCGGGTGTGGCTTCTCCGTCTTGATATCCTATCAGTTCATATTCCTGATAATCGCTCTGATAGGTCTGTTTTCAATGACTTCGGGCCCAAATTTACCTGCGTAGATCCTACTGGGGAGCAACCCCTCTCAGGAATGATTGTTTCCGTCGAGCAGGTGACAGCGCAGTTATGTCTAAGTATACTGAGGGCTCACACATTTTTAGGATAAGGACGGATTGGTGACTTGCCTTGACGAGACGCGACATGGTCTTGAAGATGGGGACTTTGTGACCTTCACGGAAGTTCAGGGGATGGTCGAACTGAATGGGTGCGAACCAAGAAAGATCTCAATCAAAGGGCCTTATACCTTCACTATTGGCGATACTACGGGCTTGAGTTCCTACAAATCAGGTGGAATTTTCACTCAAGTGAAGATGCCCAAAATTATCGATTTCGTGCGTCATTTGTTTTATTCGTATCCTCCAACACTGAAAGTCATCCCCCGACCAGAAACCACTTCGTGAATCGAGAAAGGCTCCCGAATTTTTCATCACTGATTTTGCTAAGTTCGACCGGCCTGCCACACTGCATGCTGGCTTCGAAGCCCTTTCCGAGTTTAAGGAACAAAACAACCGACTTCCACGACCTCGAAACTCAGAAGACGCTGCCTCTCTCATCGCCCTTGCTAAGAAACTCGATGCTGACGCAGACGAAAAGATTCTTACGGAATTGGCTTACCAGGCAACGGGGGACCTTTCTCCGATCATTGCCGTCATTGGTGGCTTCGTTGCTCAGGAAGTACTGAAAGCTTGCTCGGCCAAATTCCATCCTATGGTTCAGCACATGTACTTCGATTCCCTGGAATCTTTGCCTGATGTCCTTCCCTCGGAAGAGGATTGTCAGCCCCTTGGATCCCGATATGACGGCCAAATTGCCGTCTTCGGAAAGACTTTCCAAGACAAAATCGCGAACCACCGTCAATTCTTAGTAGGTTCAGGTGCAATTGGATGCGAAATGCTGAAGAACTGGAGTATGATCGGCCTTGCATCTGGACCAAATGGCATCATACATGTTACCGACCTCGATACCATTGAGAAGAGTAATTTAAATCGCCAATTCCTGTTCAGAGCTAAGGACCTTGGGAAGTTCAAAGCTGAGGTCGCATCGGCCGCCGTCATAGATATGAATCCTGGGTTGACAGGGAAGATCCTGGCTAGACAAGACCCTGTCGGACCCGATACTGAGGGTACGTTTTCAGTCCTTGAAAGAGAAGTCCTTTTGACACCTTTGCAGACGTTTACTCTGCCGAATTCTTTGGTAGTATCGACGGCGTGACCAACGCTCTAGATAATGTCAAAGCCCGTAAGTCAGCAACGCTGGAGTCCTAGTCTCGCGCTAAAAGGTTGGGCAGGTCTTTACATGGACCAGCGCTGCGTTTTCTACGAGAAGCCGCTACTCGAATCAGGAACCTTGGGTACAAAGGGAAATACGCAGGTAGTCATTCCCCACCTAACCGAATCGTATGCCTCCTCGCAAGAC
Organism: Pleurotus djamor; assembly: GCA_029747585.1. Lineage (NCBI taxonomy): Eukaryota > Fungi > Basidiomycota > Agaricomycetes > Agaricales > Pleurotaceae > Pleurotus > Pleurotus djamor. Next base: position 247,141 of record JAPEVF010000005.1, read on the forward strand.
CCTCCTGAGAAGGAAACCCCTTCATGTACCGTCAAGAACTTCCCTAACGCCATCCAACACACCATCGAAGTAAGCCCAAGTTATCTTTACCCCTCTTTTATCGAACTCATTCAATTGCAGTGGAGTCGCAGTCAGTTCGACAACCTCTTCGTTAAACCTGCCCAGGCCGTGAACTCGTACCTTTCGGAACCGAACTACATCGAGTCGACTCTCAAGTACTCTGGGCAGGTATCCGAGCAGATAGCACAGATTCTGGCATATCTCGTCACCAATAAGCCGTTGACCTTTGAAGAGTGCATTATTTGGGCGCGCCTCCAGTTCGAAGAGAAGTTCAACCATGACATCCAGCAGCTTCTATTCAGTCTGCCGAAGGATGCGGTTACAAGCACGGGCCAGCCATTTTGGAGCGGTCCAAAGCGCGCTCCTGATCCATTGAAATTTGATGCCAACGATGTAAGATTCCCTCTTACTTGCTAACGCTGTTACTGAACTTGTTGAAGCCTCTTCACCTTCAATTTATAATCGCGGCGGCCAATTTACATGCCTTCAACTACGGACTGAGAGGGGAAACAGACCCGGCCATATTCCAGAAGGTTGCTGGCTCTGTCCAAGTCCCAGAATTCGTGCCCAAGAGCGGCGTTAAAGTCCAAATCAATGAAAATGACCCTGTTCAGGGAGCCCCTTCCAGCGGCACGTCTTGTTTAATTTGACTCGATTTCACCTTGAAAGCTGAATACACTTAGGCGACGATGTTACCGAACAAGCGGCTCAACTCCCTGCCCCTTCAGACATGCCTGGATATCGCCTTACCCCCGCCGAATTCGAGAAGGATGACGATACTAATCATCACATCGATTTTATCACCGCAGCCTCCAACTTGAGAGCGACGAACTACAGTATCACCACTGCAGATAGGCACACCACAAAGCAGATTGCCGGCAAAATCATCCCGGCGATCGCCACTACGACATCACTTGTCGTAGGGTTGGTCTGCTTGGAGTTGTATAAGGTGACTTCACTTGTTCTACTTAGTTTCTATCGTGTTCTAATCAGACGTTCCTACTCAGATTATCGATGGAAAGAAAAACCTTGAGAGCTACAAAAATGGCTTTGTCAATCTTGCTTTGCCCTTTTTCGGTTTCTCGGAGCCCATTGCCGCACAGAAGAACAAGTACGGGGAAACTGAGTGGACTCTATGGGACCGCTTCCAGTTCAAGAACGATCCTACGCTCAAGGATATCGTCTCGTGGTTCACTGACAACCACAAACTCGATGTAATGATGGTTAGCCAAGGCGTTAGCATGTTGTGGAGTTCTTTCATCGGAAAGAAAAAGGCGAGTCTTCTTTTCCTCATCAAATAATACCAAAGGCTGATGAAATCGTCAACCCAGAGCGAAGAACGCTTACCTATGAAGTTTAGCAAATTGGTGGAACATGTCAGCAAGAAGCCCATCGCACCGCATGTCAAACATCTTATCGTTGAGGTGATGGTTTCGGACGAAGAAGGGGAAGACGTTGAAGTGCCTTTCATTGTAGTGTATCTTTAATCGTATAGTCAAGACAGAGAAATGTACTTTTCAGCCATCAAGCGTTTATAGAACTATGGCTCGTAGCATACATCAGATGTACACTACGAGACCACATTGCTACGACACTACGCTAAGGCAACATCATCGTACCAACAAGCTACTGCAACGCGAGAAAGGGAGCCAGATGAGGTCTCCAGAGGAGAAGGTTATGGGGTTTTGTATGGATGTATGGGTAAGAAAGTAAGTAAGAGACGAGTGCTCGCAGCAGCGCACGGCTACATGGATACAATCATTACGGAGATAAATGAAGACAAAAGGAGGCCAAGAGGCTCATACGTAAAAAGCACATTAGAGCGGGAGCATAAATTGTAGTCGCAAATGTGCATACGAACCAAGAAGGCAAGCAAACAGTCCGTTCGAGAGAGAAACAAGTGTGTCCCGCTAACGAGCAAACAACCATCGAGCCCACGTGGTGGACGAAGGAGTGGTTAGTGGGAGGAGAGCGTGGATGCGAGAACGACGCGTGGGATGGATATGGATATGGATGATAGATATAGATAAGAGCCGAATATCCTTATAGACAGGATGGATATGTCATTGAAGTGGGGGGCCCGATGATGAAAGAGTAAACCAGACATAACAGAGACGAGACGAGACAAGAGTATTGACAAGGGGGAGAGATGGCGATAATACACGCGTGCTTGACGCCAAACGAAGAGGAAAAGAAATAGCCGTCTGATGCAATGGTGCTAGTCGGAGGGAGATTGATATGTTAGAGCCTTGCAAGTAGAAATTGGGTGTGTTCTAAGTAGACGATGTGGAATGCTGAAGAATTGCGAAAATGAATCAGGTTCTAAGCCAAACTGACTGAGCTGGAACGGGCGCGAAAGACTGAGGGTACCCATGAGACCCATACATGCTGCCTAGTGCCAGGTCATGATGAGAGGACACTGGATCGTGGAGAGTTGGTCGATTTGCGTTCCGGCCGGGGAAGAACTGGGACTGAGACTGAGTACGCAGATGACTGCGTGACTGGTCAGCATGATCAAGGGTCACAGAGTGAGCTCTTGAATGCGACGATGCGGGTGCAAGACACGGATATGACACTGGCGGGTAAGCGGCAGATTGAGCGGCGAAGGGGTACGCTGGTTTCACATAACTATGCCAAGGGTCGTACGCATAGCCTTGGTAGTGTGGGTGAGGAGGATGATAGGGCGGGAGCGCCGGAGGCAGCAAGGGCTGCACCGCAACGTAGTGGCCACCATTAGAACTTCTGTCCCGTAGGATAGGCTCATCACTTGAAGGACTCCACTTGGACGGCGAAGGGACAGCATTGTTGTGGCTCGAGGAATACAAACCCGCGAAACCCGCGGGGGGCAGGTCGAAGTGGGTAGGGGCTATTCCTGAGCGACGTTTCGGGATATACTCCTCGCGGAGAGGTCCATCTTCGTCAAGGTCGATGTCAAGCATGCGCTCACGGTCTAATTTCTCCTTCTTGCGAACTTCTAACCCAAGAAAAACGGGTTGAGGGGAGTCCGAGTCCCGAACAAGCGCCTCAGAGATCTCATCGATGGCTTTCCTGACAATGGAGTGCGGATTCGCAGACGGGCGCGAGATCGGTTGTGGGCGGCTCGACGAAGAGAGTGAAACGTGGTACGCAGCAACATGACGTAGCCAACGATTCCATTCGGTGGAGGGGACGGACAGGTCATAAGAGAAAATAGCGAGGGCAAGGGACTCGAGTTTGTTCAGGGTGCCGACGGGGACATTGGATATTGTTTGCCTATGAAACAAATTAGTGACACGAGTACAATATGACTATTGTGATTCTTACCATGTCTTGTTGGAAAAGGTGTGGTCATCCAACCATTTGTTTGCGAGCATGAAACCCAAGACAATCAATCGGAAGGGCACGGCTGATTGCTGACCCTCCATAGGGAATGCCGTGGATTGTGATGAGAAAAGGGCATTTCGGAATGCAGCCTCCCTCGTGCCGTCGACATCCAAGCCCGTGGCATCAAAATATACGGGAAGGTGGACAATATACCACAGTGCCAAGAACACGGCGGAGGGTTGAAGCAAGGTCGACAGCAACACAGAGTGAACTGACGCCGATAGATGTCCCGGTGGTTGACTCGTATTATATCCGGTCGGGTGGCTAAGAGAAAGGGTAGTTAGCAGATGTACAGATCAATGGACAAAGTATGCATACCTTGACGCGGAAAATTTCGGAGGCAGGCTGAACCCTGTCGTACAAACCCTCCACACATAGCTAACAACCCATTCAGCAAGAGGCTCTGCGAGCTTGCGATAACCCGGGGATGCAGAAGGGGTTGTGACTTCTGGGACCGCGGCGGCGGCGGCGGAGGCCTGCGCCGTCAGCTTGAGGCCAAAGGGATGGCATGGCTCGTGTGGCTGGTCGCAAGACATCTTGTCGACATCGTATGGGTTGTGAGAAAATGCCTGCGAAACGTTTCCATGAGAGTGTCGCGGGGAGACAGCACGGTCGATGAACTGCGAGAATGGGGTGATGGGTCCGAGGGGACTGGAGTCATCATGTTCGATGGAACCCGGGGAGTCATCCTCAGAAATAGGGGAATCTGTCTGGCCGAGAGGTAGGCTACTGGCGCAATAGTCCGCAGCCTGCGACTTAGCAGAGATGTCGAGACAATCTTCATGCATAGCATCGTAGATGTGTCTGTCGCTACCACTACCCACCCAACCACCGTCAACTGTTCCAAATGTAAACACAGGCATTCTAGTGCTGGGTTGCGGAGCGGCACTGATACTCTGTAGGAGCACACCGAGGGGCGGAATGCGGGCTTGAGCGCGCTCTCCTTTAATAACCGCTGCGTTCTCCGCAGAAGTCAACCCCTTGTCGAAATGCCTCGGTACGTCTTCCTCCCAGATGCGTCGCGACTTTACTCTTCGCCAGGACGGGAGGGAATTAATCCACTGCTCGCGAGTGCCAAAAGAGGGTGGCGGGTTGGCTGGAGAAACAGGTAAGGAGTGAGCGAGACTTTGAAGATCTGATGAGTACGGGTTGTCGTTCAAGCCGCGATGCTTGATGACAGGGTGAGAGATGAGTTTGTCTTGAAGGGGAACAGGAACTGGCATTTGCGGGAAAGGCAAGACAAGAGACGAAGGCAGCGAACACGGATTCCGCGAAGCTGTCTAACAGACTCTAGTCTCGGAGTCGCTCCTTGATGAAAGAGCGGAGTTGTTGTGTGACACAACGAGTGGGGTCGTAAGGTAAGTCGTAAAAGGGTACGAGGGGAAAGGGAAGATAGATTGGACGAGGTGGCGAACGCACAACGAAGGCGTGCCTTTTGGGACTCCAGAAAAATGAACCCGACAATAGGGTGGCTTGCTAGAGGTTGAGGCGAGCCAGGACTGGGAGTCGATGATTACTGGGAATCCGTGGAGAAAGCAGAGTAAAACGAGTACGAGCCCTCCGCAGTCGTCGCCTGGATGTCTGTCGCGGAGGAGGGGAGCAAGGCAACCNAGAATCGACTGTGTGGGGGGGTCGGTTCAGCCGGGAATGCGTAACAAAGCAGGGTGACTCCCATCACTTTCTTTATATACCAATCCACGTTGGATTATGTAATTTCCTCCCACGCACTATTTTTTTTCTGTCGTCCATTTCGGTTATCATGCTGCGTGGTCACAAGTCCTTCACCAAGGTTCCCATGTTGTCCCGTCCAAGTCCCATCGATGTGATTCATGGATCTTTGTGCCTATACAAGGCTGACATCCATCGATCGATGGGTAAGCAGTTAGATACCACCTTTCTCTGGAATTCCATGTTCCGTGCCCGTATATATTTGGACTATCTCTTTCCTACCATCTGAGGTCGAGTCAGTGCTGCCTGCCGCTCGCTGCGCATCGTGCATCAGTGCCTCGGCTCGAGTGGATCAAGGAGGCAGCGGCACTAGTTTACTTGATGCGTCATATTGATCATAAACCATGCCCCCAAGCACCTACTGTCACCCTAAACTTACGTGAAAAATTGGGTTGAAAATGTATTGTCGAATGTAATAACGGAGTTATGGGGCCCTTCGTTGGAGAGGCACACATAACTACCTCATTTCAAACGGCCGACCCTCTGGAATATGAACGTTGAACTGGGGTTGCTGGTAGTCAGATGCTACTAACTAGAGCAGTCGAATCGCATCCACCAAGGTAGGGCTATGCCCTAAATATTTAGGAGCTAGGGACTGAGGATCGGACTCAGTGTCCAAACTCCAACTCCCGCCTTCAACTACTCAAGCATCTGGCACAAATGTACAGAGATAAAATAGCACCGATGACCCCGACTTGAGCTGGGGCGTCAGCATATCATCTGAAATACATCGGTGCCAAATCCTGGCGAGACAAACGGGTGTTTGGGTGCTTCGTAGATGGAGACACGGACAAGACCAGCAGACGGGGTCAGTGTAGGTTAACCAGAAAGTGAGAGGATACTAAAGAGACCAGGAAACTGTGAGCACGAAGGAAAAGGCTGAGGCACCCTGCCTTAAGCTCAGGTATATATTGGGCATTCCCAGAGCATCATACCCGCCCGTCCCCTCCTGCGACAGTCTGTTGTTTCGTTTTTGTTTCGCCTCAATTGCATCTTATCAGATATCATGCGCGGCGTCTTGCATTTCTCTGTCGACGATATGACCACCATTCCCTTACTTACATCTCTTCATTGCACGCCTCTCGTGCCCTCAGCCTCCCTAAGCTCATCCACAGAAACTCACGCTGCTACTGCTGCAGGTATCTTTCGCGCTCCTGGCTCTCCCCTCATGGCTCTTGGAAGAGTGAGAGACATAGTCACTGATCTCAGTATTGAATCAGGCGGCCTGGCTATCGATCGACCCGGTACCTTTACAAGGAACAGTAGGTTCCCGGGTGCTGTAAAGATCATCGTGGAAAGTACAACCTTGACAAGAACTCCCTCCGCAATCGCTACCACGAACCGACTCGGATACACGCACAGGGCACGCAAGGAAGTTCGCATCTATGCATCCCCCTTCTTTGAGGCTACGCTCAGTGGGAACTGCTCTGAAACTTGTCGTCCACCCTCCATGTCCTCCGTTATCACCACATCCCAACCTCCTTCCGACCCTGGGGACTTCAGCCTTGCACCAACACCAGGGAGCTTCCCATTTGCTCCCAAGTACTTCACCCCGACTTCTGAGAAGAAGATTTTGGGATCGAGCATGGTGGTCTTCAGCAATAATCTTCGCCTGCGTCCCGTAATCTCAACGGCACATTCCCTGTAAAACGCTGAGAAGGCACCTCTGATCCCCCATTGGCTATAATCTATCTTTTAGGGAGCAGAGCTCGGGTCGTACAAGGATACGAGGAAGACAGCGACTTGGTCAAGGAATAACCGGAGGCAAGAGATATCAGCTGCTGCGTGTCACGTTAACTATAAGGAGGGCTAGTATTAAATATGGAGCGACGGTCAAGCAAAAGAAATGACGTTGTTCTTGCGTTGTTCAAAAGCGTCTTTTTGGGGTGCATCAAGCAACTTGGATGTCGTAAGCGACCATAGAGTGAAGATTGGGAAATCCAAGGCAACCAAGGCCAGCTGCAGGACGAGAGCTATCAGGGAGCAACTCACTGGAAGGGTCCCGGACGGAGATGACTCTGCGTTCCAAGAATTTACTAATCTACGTCAAGGCATGTCAAATCCCGATACAGATTCACTTGGATACTCAAGCGAGCTCAAGGGAGTACTCGGAGAGAATGCGGCCATTTCCAAGGCCAGGACTGCTTCAGAAGCGGTTATTCGAGCTCAAGTCCGATCTCGTACCCTAGCCCCTATCTGAAACCACCCTTTCCGAAGATCAGTGTTGGGCATTGGATTCGACTTGGATTCGACCGCCCTTTCGTGTTTGATAAATTAATGTCGGATCCAACTAGCGATACTCAAGGTCTGAAAACCAGAAAAGCCAGTTCAAAGGCCAAAAGCCAGTTCTGCTGGAGTTTTGTAATTATATAATCCAAACATAATCAATAATATTTTCAGGAGGCGCCAAGTGCTACTTTCCTCCTTCCCTCCATCCCAAGTACTAGTCTCTCGCGATGGCGCAGCTCACGTCTTTTGCGGGCGGCCAGGACCCATCAACGAACATGAACACGCAATCTGGACTAGACTCCATAACTTTGGGCCAACTCAGAGCCATGGTCGGCACTGGACCCAAGCCCAAGGTATGTGTATCACTTAATGCAACAACCGAGCTCATATAAGTCGCGTCGTGTAGAAAACGCGCTATGATTTCCGTTATGATGATGAAGACATGGTCATGAATGAGCTGGATGAATTCTACTCTTACGTTGAAATGCCACAAGCGGGGGAGAATCTAAGAGCATGGGAGGGTTCCTTCGATGGAGGTACGTGGGACCTATCTTCATTCCAAGATCAAGCTCACATCTCTTAGAATGGACTAGGAGCGATGCTAAGAAGCGAACAAGCTACGTTGAAGTCTTGCTCGAATGCTTGGAGCACCGAGATCCAGTAGTTCGCTTCACGAACGCCCGGAGGTTGTTTTATATCCTACAAGGTGAGTCGTGAACCTGCCTTCTCGACCAGGCAGTGGGACTTACTCGCCTCCAGGGACTTTCGTGGAGACAACATCTGCGGAACATCAACTACACTGGATAATAGAAAACGCGAAACTAGTCCGCTCCCTCAATGGCGTCAGTGTAATCCTCGAAGCACTGAAGATTGCAAGTGCCAAGTATGACCTACTATGGTGCGTGCCATATCTCATCTCCATCGGCGCGTCATCTCAACAGCTCGCATAGTGGCCTTTCTGACTCGGAAGCGGATCGTCTCCACATCTCTGGCGACGAACGCTCGGACTTCATGGAAGAATTGACGACAGAAATACACGTTTACCTTGGATTGCTATATCATATCGTGGAGGTCTTGAAAGGGAACGAAGATTTCGCCGATGAACTGAGTAAGCTCGACTCTCTGTTTCTCATGATTTCCGAATGTTGAGTCCATTGCTACCAAGTGAGCTTGGAACCGCCTTTGCCTGTATACCTTTTCAACGTGCTCGCTGGTATGCGAGAAAAGACGGCGAGAAACTATCCCATAAAGAAGGTATCGTCAAAGTTATATTGTCGACCGCATCGTTTGGCTCACAGTAACCAAGTTACTCCTCTTGTTGTGGAAGTCGCTCCTCGCCTGTTGTGGCGGAATCCGTGAGCTGGCCAGGGTGAAGGCTCTTACGCGTGAGCTGAATGGTCTACCATCCGGTCCATTGGAAGGTAATTATCAAAACATCAACCTTTGTGCGTAGCTTATTTGGTCGTCATGAAGAGCTTCCTATCAAATCATCCCCGATGGACATCGAGACCTTCAGACACGAAACAACCGTGAAATATCCAACATTTGCTCCTCCCCAGCAGGCGCCTCAAGTCCTTTCTCCAACGCCGCTTCCGGCAGCCCCTCCACCATCCAAACTCGCGCAGGCTTACGCACCGATCCCCATTCGCCACCATTACCATAATGACGAATCTGAATCTCCTCTCAGTGCGCAACAATCCAGCGCGCAAAGTGCCTTCCAGTATCAACATCCAAATAATCAGTATCGTCCAACCCCACAACCTGCTACCCCCGCACCTTCACCACCTCCCACGTCCCCAAAGCCTAAGAAGCAACAATTCCACACCGACCCGAACCGACCGTTCCTGTTCCCCTTTTCACGGAGTCAAATGGGCAGAGATGGCCGACTTGTGCCTTTCGCCATTGATGAGGCGGACAAACTGTATAATAAGCACTTATACATCAGTTTGTCACTGCTCCAGATGTGGCAGACGCGGGAGGACTGTATGATGGCCGAAAGCGGGCTAGATCACCTTCCCGGACACGAGGGCAGGCCCTCCACGACTTACTCGTCCACTGATGTGAGTAAGGATGCCTCGAGGCGTACCCAACGTTTTGACGCGATCATTAGGACACAGACAATGCGGAACCACTCCCTGATGTTGCCCTGATTGACGACCACCTCTCCAAGGCTTCTACGGCTCTCCGTGAAGCCAAGACTAACGTAGACAAGCAAGCCGCCAAAGAGAGGTCGGAGGACCTGGTTAGGCTCAAGAGGGTGGAGCAAATTTATGTACGTACGGACTCATCCATTCACATTACTTGACACCTCTTAGGAACGCTTTGCAGAGTGCCACACTGTCGACAACGTCCAGTTGGGTGCAGGTTATCATGAAACTTCTATTGGCCACAGTTTCGGCAAGCCTGAGCACACAACCTCCGCAATCCACGACTTCTGCCATGTTCCCTCCTGGCGTTGCTTCACGTAAGTGTCCTTGATATGCACCGCTCTAAATTGAATCCAACCAAGCGAACTAGCCGCCCAAGAACAACCCCCACCACCCCCTCAGACCCTTGAAGAGATTGATATAACACGGCATAGAGAGATCACTTCCAAGGCTGTATCGGCAATCCTGCTGTTGACCTTGAAATGGTTCAAAGTCTCTCGTATGTTCATTCAGTCTGATTTCATGTCGGTCCGTTTGAAAAATTCATGCCCCTCATCAGACGCAATGAAACAGCATTTCCTTGGACAACATCTACTTGAGTTCAATTGCTTGTTGATTCTCTTGAAGATGTTCAGCATCCAGGAAGTGACAAATACTGTTGTGCATAAAGCCGACTCGCCAGAGCACAAGTACTCTTTCTATTTATAGATTGAACGAGCAACATCTAACTTGAATCCAGCTTCTTCCAACACTGTCTTACTCATTTCTCCAGGAATGCTCAGCATAACACCGTCGACCCGTATCCAACGCGACCTTCGCTTCCCAAGAATATGAATGACGATGTCGAGCTCTTGACTGATTTCTCGTGGAGGAACCTTTTCACAGCCATCAATTTCGCCAAAATCATGCAGAAACTTTCGAAACATCGGTCTCACCGGATATGGATGCTGTCACAACACAAGAGCTCAGTGAGTTCCTGATGTTTCGTATGACACCTCTTGTTTTAAGCTTTTGCTTCAGGCTGTCTTGAAGCGGATAACAAGAGTGTCGCACCCTATATTGCAGTTGCAGGCGTTAAAGTTGATCAAGAGCCAAGTCCCTTATTGTGGTCGTAAATGGCGAACTTGTACGTCAAGGCTTGGAAGTACACGATTCATCTGCTAACATCTTGGGTAGCCAATATGAAGGTCATAACGCAGATTTACCTCAATTGTCGTCCAGAACTCCGGGATGAGTGGTTGACAGGTGTTGAGCCTGAAGATCAGAATGAGGCTCAGGTATGTTGGTGTTCCCTTTCCCTTGTAGCATACTAACACGCTAGTAGGCTCAAGAACAGGCCCTTCGCCACCTTGTCAAATTCTGTGCGTATCCACCCCCTGTCCTTCGTTTATAGTCTCAGGATTGGAGACTAAATCCGAAACACAGACAATTCCCGACGATATGGGTCATCAGGTGCAGCGAGCCACAGCTCTATGCATCGGCGTACGGGAAGCGTATCCCACCAAATAGAGGGTTTCCATCCTGGCGATATGTCGAGTTTTATCCGGCCTGCAGGCACACCAAACGTTGTCGATTCCGACGTCTTTCCTCCGCCACGGTCCCATGCGCCAAGCTCATCAATCTTCCTCCCATACATAACCGAAGACATCGCTTTCGAGGAGGAATACGAGGAGTATCTCTCTGACCTTGGTTGGTCAGATGAGGAATCGGATCGGGCCTTGTTCGGAGGTACCTCAGCATGGCATCGTCTCCCAGCATTCGCTTCGGAGATTGCGGACGGTATCAGTGACTCGGAAAGTATTGTTTCTATTGGTGACTTGGGTGATGATGCGAGGTTGGACCTGAGTCGGGATGAACGAGAGGTTGACGAGAATATTAACAATTGGGAGGTACGTGTGGGTCATGAGAGTGACGTATCGCTCAAAATTAATTGATTTATCCTTAGCATATGAGCCCGAAGACAATGGCGGCCTTGCCGAAGTCGCCTGCGGGGCGTCGCTCGAGTTCTGGGGGAGGCCTTAGACCGATTGTCCCTTTCAGGTTGAACGACGGTAGTGCTGTGGATCTGGACGACGAGGACGACGAGCCCGAATTAGGGCCTGCCCCAAGAGAGTCAGATGGTCCTTTTGCGTCAGGAGGGGGTGTAGACGAAGTGGAATATGCTTACGGGTAAGCCCCCCAGATACATTGGCTCTTAAATGTGCAGCATGCTGACCGCTATCGTAGTGTTTGACCGGTCAGCTGTCTTCAAAACCTCAAGCATTAGTGCGAGCAAGCAAGAATGCGTAGTCTAGAGAACTTGTTAAGCAAAGAAATAATCGCGACCCCCGTTGTGAGCTAGGGGTGTTTATTTATTTGGGCACTGTATTCGAATGCTTTGATTCTGTTGTCCTTGTATGTTCGGGGGGCATAGATACACACAATGCCAAACCTCCTCCATCGACAAACATCATCGACACCAATGAGTGCTACAACATCGTCAACCGCGTCGTCGTCAACGCCAGCCAGAATATCAATGCAATTTTGCTTAGCCCAGATGAGGCTGGCCCGTGCGTCGTGTGAGGATCAGGGAATTCCCGAAAATCGTATGACATAAGCTGGTTGACCCAACCGTGGCCCTCATCCTCGTTCTCCCCAGCATCCGACATCGACCCAATATCCAGAACTTCATATCGCTCGACTCGCCCTCCATAATGGCGGCGCAACCTCAACCACAAAGTTTGGCTCAAATGCTCCCAGAAGGGCAAGATTTGAACGGCGACTACTATCAAGAGCCGAACGACCTCACTGGTGGCCTCCCCATTAACCTCGACTCGCTTCGTGATGGCCCGCCTGGAACGAAGCCGTTTTATCCGTATTCGACTCTGATTCGGTGAGTAGAAAGAGTTGCTTGTGAAGTTGTAGTTGTTGGTTGTTTGCTTTGTTTGTCCCAGAGTTGCTGACTGTTGTGCTTGTGCTTGGGTGTTGGTGGTAGTTATGCAATCAAAGGCTCGCCAAACCAGAAATTACTGCTCGAGGATATCTATTATGCCATTGAGTCTCGCGTCAGTCCCCTCCAAAAATTACAGAAAATACATCAAAATTGACAGCGATTCCCCCTCCTAGTTCCCTTATTTTAGAACAGCTCCCAGCGGTTGGAAGGCATGTTTTATTTATTTGCACCGTTCCCAAATACTCATCTTTGTTTACAGAACTCTGTACGCCACAATCTTTCGTTGAATCCATGCTTTGAGAAGGTGCCACGACCTCTCACCGACAGAGGCAAGGGCTCGTACTGGGTAGTCAACGACAATGTTGACCCTCGCACTGGTGTGCATCGTATACGCAAGAAGAAAACCAAGTCTAGCAAAAGAGCTTCGGAAGAGGCTGAGTATCTACCTCAAGACAATTTCGACGATCCAACGGTCCAATTCGTTGCTGCGCCCCCTATGGACTCGGATGACGCCGCTGGACCCAGTAGGCAACCTCCTCCAGTTGTCTACCCTCCAACGTTCCCTCCGCCGCCGTAAGTCGATTAATCTGCCATCTCGAGATGCATTATCCTTAGGTTTCGTGTTTAGGTTTGACCCCGCCTTCATGATGCATAGCATGCGGTTTGGTATACCCGGTATGCCCATCCCTGCAGAAGAAGGGCTCGAAATGGATGAGCACGGAAATGTGAATTGGCGTGCTGCTTGGATCAAGGAGATAGGACACTTGCAGGCTCTAACTTCAGAACAGGAGAAGGCCGGTGCAGATCAGGAGTGGTATCGGTTGATGTTGCTGCGCGTTAGGACCGCCCTCATGCCACCAATGAACCCGGAGACTATGATGCAGCTTGCCAACGCTCATGGGATGACGATCCCCAACGGTGTTGATCCACAGCAGCAGCTACAACAGCAACAGCAAGCAACACAACCGCAACCCCAGTAGCAGGCACGGTTCTCTTAGACGTTTGTAGATTATAATCATGTTTTCCTGCATGTATCGAGTTTACATACACCCTCTGTATATTCTTACCTCGTTTTGGATACTATGTATACCCGATGAAGACCGACTCCGAGTCCGATGAGGTGATCGTGAGTAAGCCGAGGAAAGATAATTTCCTCGCACTCTTTACTTGACCCTCTACCACCTACCTTAACCCCACCCCACAGACAAGAAAATGGCCCCCGCCGCTGTATATCCAGTCCAAACCTCTGCGCCAGCGCAATCCTCAGCATCAAGCCCCTCAGGATTTGTTCTCGCAATTGGTTCACCCTCCTCTGCGAGAAATGGAACTTACCAATCACTTGTAACACTACTGGAGAGCGAAAAAGGGGCAGTGGAAAAGCAGATGATTGACCGTCTGGTAGATGGAGGTGACTTTTGTACTGTTGACTTCTTGGATGGCGAGTACTAATTGTCCGATAGCGACATCGATGGAACCCAACTCGTATGCGGAGGTACACATCACGCTTGACACCTCGGAGTACGAAGATCTTCTCCCCAATATGCCCGCACTATTATCACAAATATCCGAAGGCTTGAGACCTCTTGGAACTCTCCGCCTACTCAACATCGCACCGAGTCTGCAGACCATCCCTTCAGAGATTACATTGGCCGGATATACCCTCCTAAATAGCTCCAGCAACGACGGTAGCATTATAGCCCAAAAGCCCAACCACTCGGCTGGGGCAGCCATATCCCTGAAGAGTGCTAAAAGTGATCTTCCCAGCAAACCCGCTACCATCTCCTTGCCTCGACGGAAGACCGACAATGCGACTAAGAAGATTTTGTGGTCGCTCACTTCCCCCTCAGCCTCTCAGATAGATGCAGACGCATTGCTTACTCCCGCTGACCGGGAACGACCAGTACCAACATGCGAGCCTGTCAATCCGTCCGCTCCCCGACGGAAGCGCGCCTGCAAGAACTGCACGTGTGGTCTTGCCGAGCTAGAGCAGGAGGAGCTGTCTCGGAGTAACGTGGTGATCATTGACGGTTCAGAGACCGGAAGCGCAAAGGAGGTTTCCCAGTCTGAGAGGAACCGCCTACTCAATGCGGCGAAAGCTGCTCCCAAGGCAACTAGCAGCTGTGGGAATTGCTATCTGGGAGATGCATTCCGGTGTGCGAGTTGTCCGTATCTCGGTAAGTCACATCGTCAGAAGCCGACCATTCAGTGTTTCTCATACTCTCGCTCAGGTCTGCCTGCTTTCAAACCCGGAGAGAAAGTTCAGATCAGCTTGGATATGGACGATATCTAGGTTTAGCGATATGATACATGCATCTCCAAATCTTACAACGCAGTGCGCATAATGTACTTACTTCGGTCGAATCGCCCAATAGCGATTGTTATTTTTGAAACGAGCCCCCCCCCCTAAGTCACATGGGATGCACTCTTGGATTTTGCGTTTGGCTGCTCTCGATTTGCTCTCGATTGCTCAAAAGACTCAAGTTCAACGTTCAACGCGAACGTCAATGGCTACAACACAAAATTCGAACGCTATTTTGAA